>CM042149.1:121421634-121429134 GCA_023376005.1 Doryteuthis pealeii
GAAATTCCTTTAATTATTTTGAAAGTTTCAGTTAGATCGCTTGTCATTCTTCTTTCTAGAAAACTACTCAATCGTAATTTCTCCAATCTCTTCCAGTAACTGTAATCTTTTACTCTTCTTATTACTCTTGTCACACTTCTTTGTATGCCCAATAATCTAAATATCATATTCAAATTTTCATATCTAGACTTGAGTATACTATTCTATATGAAGTCTTATATTGATTTTTTTACATTTGTGTCGGTTTGACTAAGCTTTGGAATTCTATAGGAAATATTTCAATATTTGCGAGACCAAGGATATATTTTACAAAACCGAAGATTCTAACCTCCATATTGTGATTCGTGTATCTTTTTTTCTCCTGTGGGACAATTAGACATGGTTCTCTTTTTTTAATGCTAAATTTTAAGAAAAAGATATACGCCCCCTTGGTACGAATTAGGAAATGCCAAATGCATCCCTTGCAGAGGGATAAGACCCTATATAAAAGAGTTGAGGTATCCTGAGTAAAATACTTAATTACATGCGGTGGTGTGACTTACATTCTGGAGCTCTGAAAAGGAAGGTGTCACCATTTCGTTACCATTATTCACCATTTACAAATAAATCTTTCGGAACATTTTTTAATTAACATTTACACACACACACACACACACACACACACACACAAACACACACAAATATATATATATATATATATATATATATATATATATATATATATTAAAAGAAAGGAAATGAATCCGACGGTATGAGTATAGATAAAAGGATATGAAAACAACACAATATGCTGTTAAAGTGAAAACATTTTTTATTACATATTCATAGCTAATATTGAACAATATTTCGATTTTATAAAAATCATCTTCAGAGCTTGTTTATACTCCGTACTATCAAGAGCGGAGACGAAAGTCATATGAATTCAAAACGAAAATCTTGATGTTGCAAAAAGTGATATGAATTCAAAACAAAACCTTGATGTTGCAAAAAAATTATGCGTTAGTTTCAAATATAAGCACTTCCGCCACACTTATCTCGGTCACCGAATCATGTATCTCTTATTGTAACAGTTTTTGAAAAAAGAAGACATATTTCAAGTTCGACACTAGACGAATTCTCTTATTCAAACAGGGTGAGTATTATTAAAACCGGATGAGTATTATAAAATGTTTTCACTTTAACAGCATATTGTGTTGTTTTCATATCCTTTTATCTATACTCGCACACACACACACACATATATATATATATATATATCTTATTATAATGGAGATTATGTGTTTATTTGTCTGTAACCGAAACTATATCACTACTCAAGTCACTATCCATTTAGTATTATACATCACATTCTCCATGAATCATTTTTATTTTAGCCTCAATTATTAATAAAATTGTTTTTCATTATTAATACTGCTGGTCATATCTACGTACTAATAACATGCAATTGTATGTACAACAAATAGCGGTTTACAGTGTGAACGCAAGCCTAATTTGCATAGATATTTAAAATTTGATTTTAATAATATGTGCTTGGTATTGTTGATTTCTAATTATTTGATTTATCTTAATGAATAAGAGCAAAAATCTCGGAGATAAATTAAAAGAAATCCTTCAACAAAAGAAATAACTGTAATTTTATTCTCTACTTCCTTTTAACTAAATAGTTAAATTAGAAAAGTTTGCAAGGAAAACGGAGGTGATGGAAGAGGAAGCTAGAGCTGTTATATTTTTCGGTTATACCCTCTCTGTTTCAAATCAAATTTCATTGCATCTTATTTAGTTTCTTTAGACATTCTATTTAATATATTTCATGACATTAATACTTGCACCCAGAGGTGCATATATATATATATATATATATATATATATATATATATATATATATATATATATATCATAATGAATAGGTTCACGAAGAGTTTTGAATTTAATATTTTTCTCTATTTTTTCGAGTTCCGTTTTTAAACTAATATGCCTAAATTTATGAATGTATCGTAAATGAAAGAAAAAATAGGGTGTCGTAAAATTGTGAATTGATTTATTTTGGTAATTTGTTTGAATTAAAAGGAAGCTTCAAACTTAATTAAATTTCATTAATTAGACAATGGAAGTCGGTCGAAGCCACTGCTGCTGCTGCTGCTGTTGGGATCGTATTCTGGGCCGTTGTGAATAATTTGGGGTAACCTTGATATCTATTCTAAAATAGCTCGTCCAATAGTCGAAAATATTGACTCGAAATGTTCAGCTTGGACTTCTTCGCTTCCTTTGTTTACAGGGAGTGTTCATTTAATTAACATGTTTTTTTAGTAATTTTATATCAAATATAACGGGTAATATTATTATCGGCCATTACTAAAAATCAGTGAGGGTAATAAAAACTTACTAACAAAAATGGTAGGTCTTTTACTGAAACAGGATAGTCATTTCTCTTTCATTTGCTGAATAATATTTAATGGTTATGTTAAAATGGTCTCACATCACCAAATTACAGATAGTCATGTATCAAAAAATTGGTAGAATGTATATATAGGGTGTTTCAAAAAAAGTATCAAGATCTTTTGTACTTTTTGACACACCTTTTATTCGTAAAAAATAACGTTCCATTCATTATTTTTTTCAGAATACACGGTGTGTCAAAAAAGTACCAAGTTTAAAGCTGTATTTACCAAGATAGAAATGAAGAATGAATGGAAACTTTTTTCAGAATACAATGAGTGTCAAAAGTACAAAAAATATCGATACTTTTGGCACACCTTGTACATACACACAACACAACACACACACATATATATATATATATGTATGTTTGAACACTCTCTTCACGTGATTTAAAAAAAAAGTTATTTTTAGAACATTTCAAAAATTCTCCGCTTTCCAACGAATTTCATCTAAAAAAAAAAAAAAAGATTTTCTCTGAGGAAGGTCGAATCTTCTTTGTGTGCAGAACATTTCTACATTTTTTGTATTATTATTATTATTTCATTTCATTTGGTTATTTAAAAATAATAATAGTTTGAATAATGTACACATGGATAAACTCCTGACCGAAACACGTGTAAGTAAAATTGATTAAAATATCCTATTTTATCCATTCTATACTTTCTTTCCTTTATTTCTTTTTTTCAACATACCGTCGGATTCACTTCCATTTTCATATATATATATATATATATATATATATATATATATATATATGTGTGTGTGTGTGTGTGTGTGTGTGTGTGTGTGTGTGTGTACGTGTGATTATATAACTGTAAATAACATCACCCTTTTTTCCTTATTCTCGCACCCAGCCTTCGATTATAAGCAAACATTTCACATGAAAAGTTCACCTTCCCACCTGAAAAGGGTTAGCTTCCTATAAGCTAAAAAGGCACCATCCGTAAATGCCTCCTTCAGTCGCGCTTCTATTTTATCTATATCCTGCCGATCCTTCTCTGGCATTTCCATATAAAGTGCAAGCGCGTCCCCTTCCAAATATAGCGGCAGCAAGCTGGCCACATCACCCTCACCAATAAACGGCCTTATTGCGTCCCGGCTAAGTCGAATTTGTGCCATTGTATAAAACGCCGAAATAGCTTGTCTCTAGAAGGAAAACATAACTCAACAGGTCTTTGTTGAGGGGGGGGGCAAAAAGAAGCGAGTCCAACGCCTTCTCGCAGGCTAAAACACCGTCGTCGTCGTCGTCGACACTGTTTCATTTCTTCCGGTAAACTAGAGCTGTTTTTATTTATATAGAAATCATTTCTTGGTGGTAAATTTTGTCGATAATCCATATTTTATGAGTTGCCTAGAAGCGGTATGCGTGGATGTTTTTGTCTTTAGTAATACCGTGTTATTTCTTCAGGAAGCCCAAACACATTTTCTGCCATTCTCTACACGAAACCATTTTCTATCAAATCATTATTATTTATCTGTTATGTCTCTTTGGGCATCTTTCCCCCTTTTTTTTATATCTTCTCACATCAATCTTTAAAACAAAATCTTTGCGCTGAACATTGGTAGAAATAATTTTCAGTTAATTTCATTTTTATAAATAAATCAGAATAGATAACTTCATGTCCGAGGATTATTCAAAAAGTAATGCCATTTTCTTTATTTCATGTGAAGTTCTGTTTTATAAAACTAAGGCCTACATTGAGACCCTAACGAGGCTCAGAGCAAAATTCGATGAGTAAGACACAACTTGCCAATCATCAAATGTTCTCTTTCTGCATGACAATACTCGACCCCACACAAGCATCAGGACGAGGGAGAAAATTGCCTCATTCGGGTGGACAAGTTTATCGCATCCTCCATAGCCCCATGAAAGAAGGTTTGAAAGGTAAACATTATTCCAGCGACGAGGAAGTGAAATCTGTAGTGAAGAAGTGGCTCAAAGAACAGTCAAGAATTTTACAGGGCAAGGATAAAGGCTCTCATTCGAAGGTGGAACATTGCTATTGAGAGAAACAGTGACTATGTGAAGAAGTATGGAAGTAATCCACAGAGGACAAGCTTCATTTTGATGTACGATACATGTTCCTGTGTTGGTAATTATACCTGTTCTAAACAAAATAGCATTACTTTTTTACTAAGCCGCATTGTTAGGTCCCTACATATACACAATCCCCGAGTCAGTCCAAAAGTTATATTATTACTCACGGATCGATGAATTTTTATTTGGACGTCCACCCGGTGGGGCTTATAATACTCTGAATCCTACAGAAGCGTATCCTCCTAAAAAATGTATGTAAAGAAGAATTAGGTATAATACTTTTCTTTATATATCTACTTTATCCACTAATGTCATTTACCTTTTTCCACTTCATTCTCTTAGATTAAACACAATAAACTCTTATTATCATAAATTATCCCATCCTACATCTATTTTACTATTTTTAAAATCTAGATCTTCACGCAAACTCTTCCTAACACTTAGTTACCTTAAATTACCATACCACAAATATTTTATTCAAAAATTTTTTAGATCTTCAATCAAACTTTCCCTACTTTTATTTACTATAAATTACCACACCAGAAATATTTTATAACTTATTAATTAATTCCACACTTATTATATAACGCAACATTAGTATTATACCTTATTTTTCTTTACATAATCTGTTAAATAAAAATATATACACCACTTAAACTGAACCATCTTACGATAACATCTTAATAAATTAAACAACTTATACAAAATTATCTACCATCAATATGTGGTCCCATTTTAATCGACCACTGTTTTAACATTTCACCGATTTTTTTTTCAAAACATAAACTAAGCTCCGAGAAAAATGTTCAACATGTTATTTTTATTTTATTTATTTTTTGTAATAAAAAAACTATTTTGTACCATAACCCTAGAAAAAAACAAATATCCAAATCATAACGGTCTATCTTAACGCTCTATTTTCAGTGTTCCAAATTTTTTAAAATTCGATTTTCGAATATTTCCAAAAATCTCTGTGTTTTTTTCCCAACGAATTTTTTCATTCAAAATAAATGTTCACTCTGATGAAGGTCGATTCTTCTATGTGTGCGAAATATTTTCACGCACATAAACTGACCGAAACACATGTGTAAGTGATATCGATTAATGTGATATCGATTAAATTCATTTTATCCATCTACATTTCTTTTATTTACTCATTTTTCCTCATATTGTCGGATTCAATTCCTTTTCCATTTTCACACACACACACACACACACACACACACACACATATATATATATATATATATATATATATATATATATAATGAATAATAAAAATAATAAAGTTTCCTGGCGGTTTTGTATGATATATATATATATATATATATATATAATATATATATATTATATATATATATATATATACATATAAATTGTTTTTTCTTTTGGTCAAATATTGTACCAATAGATTATTTTTGGTTGGTACGATTATCTTGGTCTGTTCTTTTTTCCCAAAACTTGTTTTTTTTTCTCCTCGGGTAATGTTTGCTAGTATATTTTTACAATCAAACTATTTGCTTGTTTTTTTTTTTCACCGCGAGGATTTACCAAAAATTTGGTATATCATAATATATATATATATATATAATATATATATATATATATATATGCACGTGACTGTCAGTATATATTCTTGCTTTGTGTATCTTTTTTAATTTCTGAACAGAATAGTTGACAAATATTTTTGAGTAAACATAACTGTTTTGTGTTGTTTCTCAACCTCTAAAGATCTACTTGTTTTTGATTTCCGAACTGACAGAAAAAATAGACACCTTTTCACATAACCCAACCGACTTTTAATATTTAATGCTAATCTGAAATCACAGTTTTGGTGGCAAATTTTCAAAAATCTTACTCTTCTCCGTTAAATTTTTAAACAAAATTGTCTCCAAAACAGATTATAAGATCAAAATGATCAAGAAGAAAGATATATATCCTTTTTATATAACAACTTGATTTAGAAAATAATTGTGTAGATTATTTTATAACGTGCAATTAATTTATTACTATCCATTAAAACAAATGATGTTTATAATTGCTGACAGAAATCTGTTTCGACTACTTCAATAGATCGGTCATCATCAAGAGCAACATATGAGAGAAAGACAGAATGAACAACCGTTAGAAGAAAGGGTACAAACAAAACGCTATTATTCAATGCTGGAATTTAAAAAAAAATGCGTATTCTGTGTTAGAAATAAAATAAATTTTATCTTTAAAAATCAGAAGCATTACATTTCATAATGTTAGTTTACATTATATATATATATATATATATATATATATATATATATATATATATATATATTATTAAAGTGTGTATAGAAATAACCTACTAGAGCTTCACCATAAGGATCTTCAAGGTTAAATCCACTTTATTTCTTATATTTTTTTTTTCTCTTCACTGTCTATAATTCCTTCCACTGTTCCATTGCATTGAATCAGACGATAAGCAGCTGATATATACCATCACTGAATCCTTTCAGTACTTATTTTCTTTCTTTCTTTCTTTCTTTTTTTCTTTCTTTCTTTCTTTCTTTTTTTTCTTTCTTTCTCATCATTTGCTCTCTTTTTCCTTCTTACTTGTATCCTGTTCTTTTCCTTCTATTTCTTCCTTAAAAAACGTAATGGAGATGACAGGGCGTAACAGTCGAACGCACGCGTTCATGTCTTATTCTTTTAATATTATTGATTATTCGACCCAACGTACTAATATATTCTACTATGGCATCGTTTGTGCACTTGTGGTCTTTTCCGAGGGTCACGGCATGACAAAATGTTCCACGAAGCAGATTTCTCCATAGATATTGAGTACTTGAGTATTAAAAAAATGCAATGCTTGTCTCCGGGTTGAGGTCAGTAGACTTCATGAGATTTCACAGAGTGGGATCCCTGGTCAATAGTGATAGACAGTTCAGGAAGAACTGTTAGTCATAGATTCGTAGAAAATAACGGTGAATGTAAAAGATATAAATATAATGACAATATAGCCGGGTGGATCTTATAAACCCTTCTATTCA
>CM042149.1:121434134-121452754 GCA_023376005.1 Doryteuthis pealeii
TTTTTCCTCGTTTCATTTTTCTTTCTTCTGCTTCTTCCGCTCAACAACTCTAATCTGATTCAATAAATTATCGCCTTCATTTACTCCCTTTCAAATTAGGTGCACTGATGTTTATAAATTCAATCAAGTTCCTGGCATTTTATGATTGGTTACCTCCCGGCCAATAGATCGAACTCCCTGAAACGAAAAAAGCGGAAAAGGTTTGTTTTTTGTTCTTTTTTTTTTTGTTTTTTTTTTTTTTTTTAGTTTCTTACAAGACGCTTGCGTGACCCGTCAGGTCAATCAGAAAGCGTTTAGCTATCAAAATATGATCATGAATCTCTACGTAAAAGATGTAAAGAAAACGTTCTTTGATTGTATACTGACGTACGCACGCACACAAACACAGACACAGACACACACACACACATATATATATATGCGTATAAATTGCTTATGCTTAAAATTCGACGTCAAAAATTTATATGTTATATATTTTCATATAATGTTATCAAAACATTACAGACACATACACACACGCACTCGCACCCCCAACACACCCAACATACGTGCACACACACAGATATATATATATATATATATATATATATATATATAATGGGAAACATCATGGGTCTACCGCGGTTTCGATCGATATAATCTCTTCAATACTCTTCATTATACTAGACTAAGTTGAAATTACTACTATTTATTCAGTAAGTCTAAGATAATATATATATATATATATATATATATATATATATATATATATACCTGGTTTGATACCGGGCTTCGCGAATTCAGCGTATGAGTTGCACTGGGATCTGTGCGGTAAAGTGAGGAGCTGTTGGTAGGTGTGGCGCTCCACATCAGACACTAAAATAAGCTCACACTGCTGAAAAGGGGATAGACTCCCTCGTTGTCTGGCTTATATCAACATTAGGCCGCCCCGGCGACTTTACTTACACAACACAGTTATATGGTTATATTATCATAAAATTTTATTAGCAAGTCCTGTATATATATATATATATATATATATATATATATATTATATATAATAAAATAAATATATAAAGGTTTTACATATCTATTTATTTGGTGTCAAAGGAACATTCACGACATTATTAGTTTCATGCGAGGCAATCGTTAGGTGAAGATGTTACAAATTTGTAACATCTTCACCTGACGATTGCCTCGCATGAAACCAACATGGTCGTGAATGTTCCTTTGTCACCAAATAAATAGATATGTAAAACCTTTATATATTTATTTTATTATATTATATATAACAGCTCTGTTTTTATTGAGCACTCTACCAATAATACTGCCTTTGGTACACCGTTCCAGCAAAAAGCTGATACAGTGACCATCCCCCCCACACACTATATATATATATATATATATATATATATATGCTATATATATATATATATATATATATATAATAAAAAATACAGGTCAACACACAACACCATTGTTACCGTATTATTATTTTTTATTTATTTCCAACTGCATTGTGATAGCCTTCTAAATCAACCTACTAACCAATATATACACAATGCTTCAAGCAAATTATGAAACTCTCTTATATTATATATATATATATATATATATATATATATATATATACGTGTGTATGTGTGTGTGTGCGCGCGTTGAAATATAGATGGAAAGAAAATCTTGTATCCTATTTCATATTATTTTAGATATAAAATGAATAAAATTATAATGACAGAGAAACATAAAATGTGGGTATACAAAAAGCGGTCTTCTTCGGGGCAGAATATTTTGATTTTTGAAAATGAAACGGTGTGAATACAAAAAAATTGGAGGTGTTTGAAAAAAAATCGTCTTTATTTAATGTAAATTTCTGTAACTTTATATACTGTGAAATATCTGGATATATTATAATATCATCATCATCATGTTATCCAATCAGCACGGATATCCATAACAATCTCTCACCAACCCTCCCTATCATTCATTGACCCATGTAGTTCCTCCACGCAGCATCCAGCATCCTCGCTGAGTTGGTCAATGTAGGTCCTTAGTGGGCAGCCCACACTAGCATGCCCATGTGTTGGTTTCCACAGGAGAACGTCGCTTATGAGCTCGTCCTTGCTTCTCCATCAGTGCCAATCATGACTTGTCCGTCTCACTCGGATGGTTTGTGAGATGGGGGGTAGGTGGCCATACAGCTGTTTCCTTGTGGGGTGTTGTTTCCATGATTTGTTCAAAACCGCATGCAACATTTTCGTTCAGCTCCCATCTAGTTTATTCTCAAGGCGCCTTGTTAGGGTCCAAGTGGTGCAGCCGTACAGCAGCACTGATACAACCACAGCCTGGAAGAATTATTGCTTTAACTCGTCAGTGAGCTCGGATTTCGATATGATTGATAATTTGTCTGTGGCCGACCATGCCTTTCCTATTCGTGTATTAACATCGCTTTCTGTGGACGAGTAATAATGATTTCAAATTCAAAGCGTATCTTTAGGGAATATCGCCGGCATTCCTATTTTGTGACACCTGGGCAATAAAAGCAGCCATTCCCTTTTAGACGAGGACAGGTGCTGCCGGGGGAGGTCTCCATTAGATCCCGCTGATAGTGAATATCTTGCAGGTCCGAAGCCACTGGACACAGGTCCCGAAGGTCAGGTAAGCAGGTGCTGCTTGTCGAAGTGTTACGATTTTTCTATGCATCCTTTAAGCTTCAAGCCAGAGCGCTGTCCAACAGAGATCCTTTGTGTTAAATCCTTAGGGAAGAATCCTTTGATTGTTCCTTGGTGCTCCTCAGTCTTGCAGGTCCTTCGTCAATAATTGCAAATATACGTCTGTCAGTATCAGCCGATTAAGTAGTTAACCAACCACGTATTCGGACTGTTGATTGGCTGAGGTTTAAAACACGTGACCTAGCTTAGTTAAGTTTAAGTGGTGTATTAATGCACACCTTATATATAAAATATTCAAACAAAAGCATTTGTTTTTTTTACGTTTTATATTCTTATATTCATTGTAGTTTAAATAAATGAAACTTCATTTACCTCGTACCGGAGAAAGATTGGCGCCCGAAAATGACTCTTTTTGACCTCGCTTAGTCTATAAATTTAAGTGGTGTATTGAAGCACACCTTATATACAAAATATTCCAACAAAAGCATTTGTTACTTTTTACGTTTTATATTCTTTTATTCATTGTAGTTTAAATAAATGAAACTTCATTTACCTCGTACCGGAGAAAGAGTGGCGCCCGAAAGTGACTCTTTTTGACCTCGCTTAGTCTATATATTTAAGTGGTATATTGAAGCACACCTTATATACAAAAATATTCCTACACGAAGAATCTTGGTGTTAAATGATTATATGATTCATTTGAAAATTCTCTAGTTTCGCGTACATTCAGTTGTGTTTCCAACCAAACTTGAGAATGGTACAATTTATTTGAAACAAGGTTAATTCTCGTTGTCACAAGTCATTTAAAGAATGGTGTGAAGTGACTTTTTGCGTATTTGTTTTTCTATTGTTTAAACAAAGTTGACATGAGACGATTAGACTTTAGTTGTTATTTCTGTCATTTTTGTTTATTTCTTTGTTTCATTTTATTTTTGACACTTTCTTACTCATTCTTTCTTCGTAATCATTCATTTAATTCACTTTCTGTCTTTTTGTCTATTTATTTTTTTTGTTTTTTGATTTTCGTTTCTTTCTTTTTTTCTTTTCTTTTTCATTTTCTTCCTATTTCTTTCTTTCTTTTTCTCATTCACTGATTTTTTTTCGTAATCATTCATTTTTTCCTATTTCTTTCTTTCTTTTTCTCATTCACTTACTTTTTTTGGTAATCATTCATTTTCTTCATATTTCTTTCTTTTTTTTTTCATTCACTTATTTTTGTTTGGTAATCATTCATTTTCTTCCTATTTCTTTCTTTCTTTTTCTCATTCACTGATTTTTTTCGTAATCATTCATTTTCTTCCTATTTCTTTCTTTCTTTTTCATTCACTTATTTTTTTTGGTAATCATTCATTTTCTTCCTATTTCTTTCTTTTTCTCATTCACTGATTTTTTGGTAATCATTCATTTTCTTCCTATTTCTTTCTTTCTTTTTCTCATTCACTGATTTTTTTTCGTAATCATTCATTTTTTCCTTTTCTTTCTTTTCTTATTCACTTTTTTTTTGGTAATCATTCATTTTCTTCCTATTTCTTTCTTTCTTTTTCTCATTCACTTATTTTTTGTTTGGTAATCATTCATTTTTCTTCCTATTTCTTTCTTTCTTTTTCTCATTCACTGATTTTTTTTCGTAATCATTCATTTTCTTCCTATTTCTTTCTTTCTTTTTCTCATTCACTGATTTTTTTGGTAATCATTCATTTTCTTCCTATTTCTTTCTTTCTTTTTCTCATTCACTGATTTTTTTTCGTAATCATTCATTTTTCCTTTCTTTCTTTCTTTCTTATTCACTTACTTTTTTGGTAATCATTCATTTTCTTCCTATCTTTCTTTCTTTTCTTCACTTATTTTTTTTGGTAATCATTCATTTTCTTCCTATTTCTTTCTTTCTTTTTCTCATTCACTGATTTTTTTTCGTAATCATTCATTTCTTCCTATTTCTTTCTTTCTTTTTCTCATTCACTGATTTTTTTGGTAATCATTCATTTTCTTCCTATTCTTTCTTCTTTTTCTCATTCACTGATTTTTTTCGTAATCATTCATTTTTATTACTATGTCTTTCTTTCTTTTTCTCATTCACTTATTATCTCTTCTTTCGTAATCCTTCAATTTCTTACTTCTTTCTTTCTTTCTTTCTTTTTTGTTATTCACATATTATCTCTTCTTTTGTAATCCTTCATTTTCTTACTTTTTTCTTTCTTTCTTACTTTTTTCTTTTGTCTTTCTTTCTTTTTTTCTTTCTTTTTGTTATTCACATATTATCTCTTCTTTTGTAATCTTTCATTTTCTTACTTTTTTCTTTCATTCTTTCTTTCTTTCTTTTTGTCATTCACATATTCTATCTTCTTTCGTAACCATTCATTATCTTCCTTTTTTGTTTCTTTCTTTTTTGTTTCTTTCTTTTTTTCATTCAGTTATTCTTCCTTCTTTCGTAATCATTCATTTTCTTTCTTTTTTCTTTCTTTCTTTCTTCTTTCTTTTTGTCTTTCTTTCTTTTACATTTTCTTTTATCATTCACCTATTCTGTCTTTTTTCGTAATTTTTAATTTGATTTCTTTCTTTTTATCTTTCTTTCTTCTTATTAACAACGGTAACGATTTAAGCGAAGAGATGTCATCCAATGAGGCGCCAAATTTACATCACACAAGTAATGAGAAATAAGTTGATTTCTCAGGGTTTAATCTATTTAGAACTTTTTGTCTTTATCAAAAGGAGATCTTAAAATTCGTAAGTTTCTTTTTTAAATTTCATGAATTGAAAATGGCAGAGTAAATAAAAATAATTAATTTCAAAAGAATTAAATTCAAATGAACGTGGTTAGCGAAAATAAAACTGTCTCAAAAACAAAAGAAATGAACAGAAAAAAAAGAATAGTGCAAAAATTAATTAAAAAATTCTCTGACACTACAACACAAACATTCACACGTAATTACAATTTTCTAAAGGTTTTTATAACTTTATGCTCTATTAAAGAAAGAAACAATTTCCCTATATTTTATAAAAATAGAATCTTTGAATAAATTTAAAAAAAAATGTGTTGATGAATCGAAAAGAAGATTTATTGAAATTCTATACTTTTTTGAGATTTTTACAATTGGGGAGGTATTGATCATTAAAATATTCATTTTCTTATTGTGAAATTTTTTTAAGGATTGCAAAGATAATAAAACTATTTCTCTGAATTTTTTAGATGAAGCTTGATAATTTGGATTATTTGGTTCATTCGGCCTCCATCTTTATTGTTATCTACAGAAAGTTTCGTCAAATTGGATTCGTGGCACAACGGAAATAAGGGTTTAGTTAATACAGTTCTAAGTGACAATCAACTCTTGAGTGCTGGTTCAATCCTGACCGAGCGCGATTTCTCAGGTTTTAATCTATTTAGAACTTTTTGTCATTCATCAAAAAGAGATCTTACAATTCGTAAGTTTCTTTTTTAAATTTCATGAATTGAAAATGGCAGAGTAAATAAAAATAATTAATTTCAAAAGAATTAAATTCAAATGAACGTGGTTAGCGAAAATAAAAGTGTTCTCAAAAACAATAGAAACGAACAGAAAAAAATGAATAGTGCAAAAATTAATTTAAAAAATTTGGATTATTTGGTTTATTCGGTCTAAATCTTTATTGTTATCTACACAACGTTTCGTCAAATTGGATTCATGGCACAACGGAAATAAGGGTTTAGTTTATACAGTTCTAACTGACAATCATCTGTAGATTGCTGGTTCAATCCTGACCAAGCGCGATAGTAGCATAAACTAATTAACATAGCTTAACACTTGAACCCGCTCAGAGTTAACGGAATTCACACTAATTCTTTGAGGCGAAATATTTGTTTCTGTTTCAAAGTTGTCGAGTAAAAAAAAAAGGAAGGGAGTCCTTTTTTGGGAGCCAAGAATCGTTTTATTTCTGCACATGCCCAGAGAGCTCTTCCGGTCTGAGGCCTTTTGGGAGATTCTTATTTTTGTTTCTTTTTATTCATTTTTTATATTTAATTAATTTAGTTTTTACTTTTGTTTTATTCATTTTTATTTGACTTAATTTTATTTCTATTATCCTGACACATGTAGATATAGATACGCACACACACACACACACACCACACACACACACATACATATATATATACATATATATATATACTACACACAAACACACACAGTTCATATATGTATGTATATACAGGGTGTTCGGGTGACATTTTACAGTTTCATAAAGAAGAAGAAAGTGATTGGTAACATAATTTAATGGATTGTAAATAAATTTAACAGGCATGAAATTACACTGCTGTCAACAAGTTTCACTCAAAATAACAACCATTAGCGTCAATCACAGCCTCAATCCTGCTCCGGAACCTGGAGCAAGCTGATGTTACTGTTTCCCTGGGAATGGTCTCAACAACTACCTTAATTCTGACAATTAACTGGGATTTTGTAGTATTGGCACGGCTATTGGTGTCTTTCTCAACAGCGCCCTACACATAATAATCCATGGGTTAAGATCTGGGGAGTTCGGAGGCCAAATATTGGGACTGGGGTAGTCGTAAAAATTCACCGACAACCATTTTTTATTTACCCAGAGGTGTAGCAGGGGGCCGAATCCTGCTGAGCCTACCATTGGCTACCCTTTTTTATCCATGGCTTGACTACAGTGTTTAGCAACTCCACGTAGACATCTGACGGTCCTCCAACACCTTTTTCTGTGATTTTCGAGGGATTCTGCTGTACAAACGCAATCAGATCATCTGTTATGTTGCTTTCTTCTAGCCACAGCCTCGTAGTCTCCATTGCAATTCTCCAGTTCATGCCTGATTGTTTTTACAATGTTCAGGGAGCATTGGTCAGCAACACAATCTCCTTATTTTGATGGCCGGTGCAGATCATCATGATAAAAATTATTCTCTTCCATGATTCAGGTCATACATTTTATCTGTCTTCACGTATATGAATGAAGAAGGATCCAAGCTTTGAAATGATGCCTAGTGTGCGTCAGTACCTCCAACCTACAGAGAAAAAAAATATAAATATGTCAAATTTCTCCCTATATATATATATATATATATATATATATATATATATATATAATGGTATACACAGGTATAACTCACTCGAGTTTCACCATAAGGATCTTCAGGGTTAAATCCACCAAATTAATGAAGATATTGATTAATTACAGCCGATTGCACACTGTCTTATCATTGTGAAACTTGCATCCACTAACCATTGTGACCAATTTCACCGGTAAGCCACCTTTTTATATAAAATCACACACACACACACACACACACACACACACACACACACACACACACATATATATATTATATATATATATATATATATATATATAACTGTTAGATTCTCGCCTATGTGTTCTGATTGTGCCGTTGATGCTATGTTTATGCTTTTTTTAACTTTTGTTGTTGTATATATATATATATATATATATATATATATATATATATATATATATATATATATTTATTTTAACAATGGAAAGGAGTAACCTACTCGAGTTTTCATCGATTGATTCTTCAGGGTTACTTTAGATAAATTAATCGAGTTTTCGATTAATTTTAGATGGTATAATACATGCCCGTTGGAATGGGACTTATCTTTAGTAGATCTTGAGTAGGTTACTCCTTTCCATTGTTAAAATAAATTTTTGCTCTACATTGTATTGAGCACTTTGTATTTGTTTTTTCTCAACCTTAGCCTATGGATATTGTGCGCTTCCAACGATCGTACTCATACCCACCGGTAAGTTACTACTTATACATTTACAAATATATATATATATATATATTATATATGTGTGTGTGTGTGTGTGTGTGTTGTGTGTGTGTGTGTGTGTGTGTGTTGTTACATACAGTTGATAGAGAAAAGCACATGAGAAACTGTATTCATATATCTTCGACAAGAAAAAAAAAGTTCTTATCAGTTACTAAGAACATAAAGAATAAGTATTCTACAAAGCCCTCCGAAAATTAATGAGGTAAGATATATATTTGTTTACCTCTTATCAAATCTCTGACTCACTCAGTTGGACCACAATGTATATGCTTTCTCATGTCCTACAATGAAATCAACTGACCTATGCACTATAATGCCAACCCTCTATTGTGTATATATTAATACTCGTGTTCCTTATTTGTACCACCGTTATCATCTTGCAACACACTCTGGTGGAAAAATGAGACCGCCCAAATCGTCCAAGATCAAATGCAAAATGATAATCCCGATGATCTGGTGTTGCTTATCCGCCGAATTCATATTTCTTATGAGTGTCAGTTCCTCAGCTAAATGATGAACTATTCCGTTTTCATTTTAAAGAAAGAAAGGGAAAAAGACATGCTACACAGAAAAATAGTATAAGAAATAAATAAATAAAGAGGGTAGGGGAGAGATAGTGAGAGAGATGAGCGTATGGAAGCGATAATGCTAATCTGTTTCAATCAAACATAATGAAAAGATGGAAAGAAAGAACTAAATAAATAAAGAAAGAAAGAAAGAAAGAAAGGAAGGTAGAGGGAGAGTTAAATCAAGGTTATCATACTTTTTACTTATTTAACTATTTTTCAATAGCTCTTAAATAAACATATCAAACGTTGTAATAATTAAATGATCATACTGTGGTATATCCACAGGTCCTGCTCGTTTTTCTTATTTTTTCGTGAGATCACGAGGTTATCTATACAGTAACACAGCCAGAGATCATTAAATAATAATAATAATAATCTGGGACTTTGCGGTTCGAGCAGATTACAGGGTGAAGATGAGGGAAGATGAAAAGATGGATAAATACCTGAAAATTGAAAAAGCTGTGGAATATGAGAGTGAAAGTGATACCAATTGTAGGTGGTGCACTTGGAACGGTCCCATCAAACTTGAAAAAAATGACTGGAGGATCTGAAAATCAGAGGAACAATTCAGACCACTGCACTGCTGCAATCAGCTCGAATACTCAGAAGAGTCCTGGAGACCTGAAGAGACTTATTGTCTCTCAGATTACAGTGAAATACCATCAGCGATGTGAAAAACTTAAATAATAATAATATTATTAATAATAATAATGATAAGGATAATAGAGACGATACTGATAGGCTTCATGTATCAAGAAAGGAAAGTGGAAGAGGTCTTGCCAACATAGATGATTACGTAGAAGCCCCAATCTAAGGAATCGAAGAATACACAATAAAGAGCAAAGAAAGATTACTTATGGCAGGCAATAATGACAGCTGCAACATACTGACTAATAGAAAAACAACGAAAACAAGATAACAAAGATGGGAAGAAAAACAATTATATAGATACTTCCAACGTCAAATTGGAGAGGTTGCACATGAAAATACTTGGACATGGTTAAGAAGAGGAAAACCAAAGAGAAACTGAATCGCTAATAATTGCTGCACAAAACAATGCCATAAGAACGAATTATATCAAAGCAACAATTGATAACAGCAAATGTACAGTGTGAGGTGGCAGGGATGAGGCGATAAACCACGTGTTAAGCGAATGCTGCAATATAGCACAACGAGAATACCAAGCTAGGCAGGAATGGGTTGGTGATCCACTGGGAATTATGCAAAAAACTAAATTTTGACCATATACAAAATGGTATATGTATAAACAAGAATCTGTTCTTGAGGATGAAACACATAAAATGTTCTGGTACTTTGAGATAAAGACGGGTCGCCTTATCCCATCCAGAAGATCAGACCTTGTATTGATTAAAATAAAAAGAACTTGTCAACTGGTAGATTTTGCAGTTCCAGCAGATTACAGGGTGAAGATGAAAGATAACAAAAAGATAGACAAATACATAGACCTCTATAAAGAATTTTAAAAAACTGTGGAATATGAGGGTGAGAGTGATACAAATAATAGTTGAGACACATGGAATGGTTTCCAACGACTAAGAAAAAAGAGCAGAGGTACTGGAAATCAGAGGTAGAATTGAGACTATCCAGACAACAGCATTTTTGAAATACTAAGGAGAGTCCTGAAGACCTGAGGAGACTTGTTGTCTCCCAAACTCCAGTTAAAGACCATCAGCTACCACTGGTGTGAAAAACTAATAATAATAATAATAATAATAATAATAATAAGAAGAAGAAGAAGAAGAAGAAGAAGAATACGAAGATGAAGAAGAAGAAGATAATAATTAAGTGAAGGTCGTACCAATTGTAATTGGTGTCCCTGAAACGATCCCCAAAGCTCTGGAAATGAATTTGGGTGAATTGGAAATCAGAAGAAGAATCGAGACCATCCAAACTATAGCACTGTTGGGATCGGCTAGAATACTCAGAAGAGTCCTGGAGACCTGAGGAGACTTGCTGTTACTCAGCCTCCAGTGAACCAACAGCTACGGCAGGTGTGAAAAACTTAATAATAATAATAATAATAATAATAATAATAATAATTTAACTATGTTATTGTTCGCCCATTTATTAATAGTAATAAATTTGATGAAATAAATGCTGATAGGGAAAAATATGAAATGAAAGAATCTGAATGAAAATGCCAGAAATAATTAAATTTTCTTAAGAAAACAAAACTAAAAAATGGCAATCAAAATAGGAACCTACTCTCCTGCCATTGGTTGGAAATATTTCATTTTTGCTTTTGAGGGAAAGAAAATGGCGGGAAATAAAGCGCGCGGAAGAAAAAGAAAGTTCATCAGCTTGGAGTCGAGGGGGTCAACGATCAGCTATTTTACTCAATATACAAGAAAGCCTTCGGAGAAATTGCTTTTGTGTTGTGGGGCGCTTTGAAAGTCTCTACTGGGGTTAAAGCCAGCAAGGGGGGAGTGTTAGGATTGATTCCGAATTGAAAAAAAAAAAAAGGAAAAAAAGAAAAATGAAAAGAAAAGAAGGTAGTCCGGGATAGAAAATGGCGTAGAAAGATGGATGCTGTATGGAGGGCGGGAAAAAAAAGAGAAAGGGCGCGAAGTGAGAAATGGGCGAATTCTTTAACGAATGAAAAGAGAAACGTACCGATTGAAAGGAACGCAAATTGGAAGGGATAAAAAAAAAAGAAGCAAGTGTTGTAAGAAAAATGGATGGGTGCAGTGAAAATTAATGATTAATAAAAGAAGAAAGAAAAACGTCGGTTCGAAAGGAAAGGAGAATTTAAACCAATATATATATATATATTATATATATATATATATATGTGTGTGTGTGTGTGTGTGTGTGTGTGTGTGTGTGTGTTGTGGTATATTTTACGGTATATCAATGTTTTTTTTGGTCATCTAATGCTGAATCATATCATAAATGTGCATGTATATATAAATGTATGAATATATATATATATATATATATATATATATATATATATATATATATATATATATACGGAAGAGAAAAATAAAATAAAAATGGACCGAGTTAAACTGAATAAGTCGGAATAGTAACGCATTTAGAAAAAGTGCTCAATATATATGTAGAAACCGGTTTAGAGAACTTAATCAGTAGCAGGGGTTGATTACCTATATATATATATTATATATATTATATAATATATATATATATATATTATATGTGTGTGTGTGTGTGTGTGTGTGTGTGTGTGTGTTGTGTTATTTGTGGAAAATGACTTACCGGTGAAAATTGTCACAGTGGTTAGTTGATTCAAGTTTCACAATGATAAGACAGCAATATAACAAATATAAAGTGATCAATACGTTAGTAGAGCAAACACACACATGCAATCGACTGCAATTAATCAATATCTTGATTAATCCAGTGGATTTAACCCTGAAGATCCTTATAGTGAAACTCAAGTAGGTTATTACCGTGTACCTCTATGATAATATATTATATATATATATATATATATATTAGTTGGTATGTTTTATAACAAATAACACTCTTCGGATCATTAAATGTCGAATCAATCTTTATGATATTATATTATATATATAATATATATATATATATATATATATATATGAGTGCATATAACTATATGAAAAGCGGTTAATTTAACGGAGTAGGCCAAAAATTGAGCGAGTCACAATTTTAAATTTCGATAAAAGTAATCAACCGAATAAGTTGTAATTACGAATTAATATAAAAGTGCTCAATACGTTTTTAGAAAACTTATATAGTCTAGTAAGTTTCACCGTCAAGATTGTCAGGGCTTGTCACGTGAAGGCTTACTCTGATTATATCGTTTTCTCAGTCTGTCTGTCTGTCTCACTTTCTATCACTCTCTGTCTCTGTCTCTCTCTCTTATATATATATATATATATATATATATATATATATATATAATCCAAAAGTCCAGAGAAGAAATCTTCCTTACGGAACAAGTGTTTTATTTAAACAAAACCAATTCGCAATTTGAGAGCTCAATGTGTGCTCTTAATGTTAGAGTCACAGAGAAAATATATGAGTAAAGAAATAACAAAAGACTTAGAGATTTAGCGTTATAGTCTATTTCAGGGAGCTCCCTGAAATAGACTATATGCTAAATCTCTAAGTCTTTTGTTATTTCTTTACTCATATATATATTCATTGGTTATTCTAGTGGTATGTCAACACTTGGATTATTTTATAATTATTTTCTACAGGTAATTGCGTACATTGTACATTTATATTTACATTTTTCTGTATGTTTCGTGTGAATTTTTGCACATATTTTGATGATATCAAGTTTTTCTTTTTCCTATAAAAAATTGTACCCAGTTATTTAATTTAAAATATTCTTATCTAATACTAAAAATCAATTGATTATTTCTATTTAATAATATCCATTTGTTTCAAGTACTTAATAATCATTCTCAAGCAATTAACTATTTTTAATACAAACAATTTACAGTTATATGCCATAAAATATTCCTATTAAATACTTAAGTATTTTTAAACATTATATTTTTGACCATTGAAGTACGCTAACAGGTACTACCACTACTGGTTTCAGAGCACTTGAGTGTAATGACAGAGGAATTATTTCATACATCCATGAGCTCCAGAATAAGATCCTCAGCACTAAATGTAATTTAGTGTGATATCTAAGACGTACCTTGTTGGAAATGGGCGCAGGGAAGTGAGTTCTAATCCTGGAGGAGACAGTTTGCATTTCACACGGCGCTAGTATAAACCCAATTTGGTCAAGTCTCTCTGAAAACCCCGGAGTTTGTTGGATATTTTCTAGGTATATATATTTACCAACCCCTCCGCCCGAGCAGGATGTGACACAAGGTCAATTTCTTAAGCGAAGGTTAACAGGTTTGAATTCAGAGTTTTCTTTCTCCTAGACCGGTTGCCTAACCAAGTCTGCTCTACTATTTATCCATAGCTGGAGGGAGAGTAGAATTCATACCTTTCCCGAGGGTATTAGCGCTAAGTGAAATGCAATTACCACATCCAGCATTTTTGCTAGAGACAAGGTGTATACCAGTTCCCCGCTTATACTTATAGACTAGGCGAGATCATGTGGTATATTCCTAAGCCAATCGCTGGCCATACTGCGTGGCTGATATGTTACTTAAGCGATGATTCTTTCTCATTCTACTCGCGATCATCGACGAAGGAACCTAGGAATCTCTACCTGAGAGGATTACCAAAGGAACCAAATCGGAGGACTCTCTACCTAGATCAACTGGTTAATTATGGACCTTAAACATTTAACAGAGTTAAGTAGTGATTAATCTGTTCAATACTCAATTGGGTGACTACTAAAGCAACAATAGGTACTGTTAAAGTCCTTTGTTTTGTCAAAATGATTTGATTCGGCATTAAATGGCCTGACAAGGGATGATAGCCTTAAAACCAACCAACTAATCAAACAAACTAACACGTATTACATAAAAGGGTGTCCCATCATGGTTAGCAAGCAATGGCCCGCCCTGTTGGTTGTGGCATTAGAATGCACCGACTGCACCTCTGCGGAGGGATAAGACTCCCCCAATGGGGCCACCTGTTGGCCGTGGGTGGCGACCTGTGATGCTTAAGGATAGAACACAGGTGGCTGAGCAGTTTTCTGTTGGATCTTCTCTCACTAGAAACTTTAATATTAGGTATATACCCAATTTGTCGAAAAATCCGTGATTTTACAAAACAAATTTACCCCCCCCTCCCCGTTTCCAAAAAATGTTACCAAAATCAGAGAATTATCTGATTTTAATGAAATTTTCAGTGTTGATTAATCAATGAAACTCTTTTTGATATGCCATGAAGAATCTTATAGGACATTTGAATTGGTGTTAACCCAGAATATTGTATCTTGTAATGGAGTTCTACTTGTTTCTATAAAAGTTAAGGTTAATATGTTATATAGCACTTATAAAAACATCGGAGTATATTAGAGAAAGAGAGAGAGAGAGAGGAGGGAGAAAGAGCAGAGAGATTGGAGAGAGAGAAGAGAAGAGAGAGAGAAAGGAGAGAGAGGAGAGATAGAGAGAGAGAGAAGGAGGAGAGATATTATCGGACATTCGAATGTTAATAGTATCAGATTCTACTTGTTCAATGAGAGTTAACGTTAATATGTTATATGCCACTTATTAAAACATCGAGTATATTAGAGAAGAGAGAGGAGGAGAGAAGGGAAAGAGAGAGAGAGAGAGGGAGTGAGAGAGAGAGAGAGAGAGAGGAGGAGAGAGGAGAGAGAGAGAGAGAAGGGAGAGAAAGAGAGAAGGAGAGAGATATATGGATCCATTCGAATGTTTTAAAGTATCTAGATTTCACTTGTTCTATGAGAGTTAACGTTAATATGTTATATGGCACTTATAAAACATCGAGTATATTTAGAGAAAGAAAAGAGAGGAGAGAGAGAGAGAGAGAGGAGATAGAGAGAGAGAGAGAGGAGAGAGAGAGAGAGAAGGAGAGAGATATATGGAACATTCGAATGTATTAAACTATCTATATTCTACTTGTTCTATGAGAGTTAACGTTAATATGTTATATGGCACTTATAAAAACATCGAGTATATTAGAGGAGAGGAGAGAGAGAGAGAGGAGAGAAGAGAGAGGGAGGGAGAGAGAGAGAGAGAAGACATATGGGACCTTCTGAATGTACTTTAAACTATCTAGATTTTTTGTCAAAAAGTACAAAAAGTCTCGATACTTTGTATTCTAAAAATATAACGTTATATCTTGGAAAATACAGCTTTAAACTTGGTACATTTTTGGCACACCTTGTATTCTGAAAGAAATTAATGAATGGAACGTATTTTTTTCAGAATACAAAGTGTGTCAAAAGTACAAAAATCTCGATACTTTTTGACACACCTTGTATATCTATATCTATATGTGTGTGCGTGTGCGTAATGTATTGTGTGTATGTGTGTGTGTGTGTGTGTGTGTGTGTGTGTGTGTGTGTGGTGAGAGAGAGAGAGAGAGAGAGAGATGAGAGAGAGAGAGAGAGAGAGAGAGAGTATGCGTGTCTGTGTGTCTGTGTTTCTTAATGATATAAATTGTCATATAAAAGCTTAGATAGGTTCATAGATAGTTTGCCCTGTTTGGTTCTTTTGCTTATGGCCTGATTGGATATAAACATAGATTTATAAATATCCTTTTTTGTTTTGTTCTTCTTTCGTTTATGAGAGAAAACTAAGCCGATAGCAAACAAAGAAATCGATTAGCAGATCGATAAATGGAACAGAGAAAATTGTTCGCGGAAAATAAACTTCATTTGCCTCTGGTTCCGTTTCCAATGTCCATGAGGTTACATCGATTTGTCATTGGTGGCAGAACGCAAAAAAAAAATGTGGCTGTCATCACCACCTCCCCTCCAAAAAAAAAACCGTAAGAAGCTCGTGGGGATTTTTCATGGGAGACGTGCAAATCAACGGTCGGATGAAAATCGATGAAGAACAAAAAAAAAAATATTAAAAGGATGAAGAGGAATGAAAAACGGGTTGGTTATTGGTAGTTATTTTTCTATAATGGCATATCAATCCTTGTGGGTTATTTAATGCCAAATATTCTTAATATGACTTTTAAGCGAATATTATGGGAGAGGTTACAGTTCCAATATTGACGCTACCGCCATTATATACTATATATTACACTCAACATATTATATAATATATTATACACCCTCATAATAATATTACACACACTCACCCTTATATATACAATATATACACACTCATATATATCTATAATATTATATTACACACATATATACTCACTCACATTATATATAACAACTCATATATATATATATTATATATATATATCTATATTATATATTATATAACACACTAATATACACACCAACATTACACTCATACATATACACACCATATTATATATTATCTACTCTATTAAAACTCACACCTATATTATAATATTAACACAAACATATATAAACCACACACACAATCACACACACATATATATAATATATATATAAAATATATATATATATATATATTATATATATATATAGTACAACAAACATTTATGAACCCCACATATACACAGCCAGATATATAGTATATATATATTAATAATCATATATAATACAACACAAACATATATACACACACATTTATCACACACTTCATATATGTACACATACAAACACAGATCATATATATATACATACACAGCATAAATACACTACAAACACAGACAGAAAAATGTTTCTCCATGGGCTGTCACCTCACTCCTTGAATTTATCTTATGCTCAAGTCATGCTGAAAAACACCGGTCCGTTTAGATCACTAAAGTCATTGGTTTAGTCAGTTTGTTATTTTTGCTTTTTGAAAAAAAATGCCTTTATCAATTGAATGACGCAGTGACATTAATTTTCCAAAAATATCTAACAACGTGCCTTGTTTAAAATATTTGAAATTTCTCCTAGTACCTTTAGCCTATAATGAAATGAAATGGATGGCTATAATACCTTAGAAGGCTCAGAAGAACCTTCCAAGTAAGTGAAATATATATATATATATTATATATATATATATATATATATATATATGAAAGAAAGTATAGATGGCATAATAATAGGATATTTTAATTCAATATTACTTACACGTGTTTCCGGTCAGGGGTTTGATCCATGTGTTTTTTTTTATACATTATTCAAACTATTATTATTTTAAATAATCAAAAAGAAATGGACAATAATAAATAAATAAAAAATAGGAAATATTCCGCACACAAAGAAAATATCGACCTTCATCAGAGTAAATCCTTATTTGAAATGACATTAATCCTTATTTGAAATGACTCTGATGAAGGTCGAATTTTCTTTGTTGTGCCGGAAACATTTCTACATCTTTTTCTATTAGTATTATATTCATTTCTTTTTGATATTTTAAAAATAATAATAGTTTGAATTAATGTACCACATGGATAAACTCCTGACCGAAACACGTGTATAGTAATATAGATTAAAATATCCTATATTATCCATTCTATACTTCTCCTTTCCTTTACTTCATCTTTCAACAGTCGGTTATTCACTTTCCCAAGCTTTCATTTCCACACACACACACACACACACCACTCACACACACATATATATATATAATATTAATGATATATTATATATAGTATATATATATATATATATATATAACTCCAAACAAAGAAGTTAACATAACAATACAGATTTTATTGTCTGAGCACATTGGGCTATGATATGAATACATAAATACAATAAGACATATCAACACTCTTGGGGCTAATTTAATGTCAATCTTTAAATATTGACTTTTAAGCGACATATTTTTGTAGGTACATACTTTTGTTTGTTTGGTTGGTTATATAGGGCAAGAGATAATATCCTTAGATTACGTATAAAATCATTTGGGCATTTTTCACAGAAGATTACCCGAAACATTAGACGCTAGTATTAGGGTTAGGGTTAGGGTAAGGCCTTAAGGTTTGTTTTAGGGTTAGTGTTTAGTGGTTTAGTTAATGTGTCGTATGGTCCAGTGTTAGGGTTAGGGTTAGTGTAAAATGGTTAGCGGTTAGGTTGAGGGGTTTTAGGGTATCTCTCTCTC
>CM042149.1:121452854-121472854 GCA_023376005.1 Doryteuthis pealeii
AGAGAGACGAGGGAGAAGATGGAATATGGAAGGGAGAGAGATATATGGGACATTCGAATGTCATTAAAGTATCTAATATTTCTACTTGTTCCTCGAGAGTTAATGTTAAATATAGTATATGGCACTTAATAAACATCGAGTATATTAGAAGAGAAGAGAGAGTCGATGGAGAGGATAGCGAGCTGAGTGGAGATGAGAGGAGAGAGAAGAGAGAGGAGAGAAGGAGACAAAGAGAGAAATGAGAGAGACATATGGTACCTTCGACATTGAATTAAAGTATCTAGATTTTTTTGTCAAAAAGTAACAAAAAGTCTCGATACTTTGTATTCTAAAAATATTAACGTTCTATCTTTGAAAATACAGCTTTTAAACTTGCGTTACATTTTTGGCACACCTAGTATTCTGAAAGAAAATTAATGATGGAACGTAAAATTTTTTCAGAAATACAAGGGTGTCAAAAGATACAAAAATCTCGATACTTTTTGAACACAACCTTGTATTATCTAACTATATGTGTGTGCGTGTGCATTTGTATGTGGTGTGTGTGTGTGTGTGTAGAGAAGAGAGAGAGAGAGAGATGATGACGAGAGAGAGATGAGAGAGGAGAGATGATGAGGAGGAGAGAGAGAGAGATATGTGTGTCTGTTGTGTCTGATGTGTTTATTATGATATAAATTGTCATATAAAAGCTTAGATAGGTTCATAGATATTTTGCCTTGTTTGGTTCTTTTGCTTATGCGCCTTGATGGATATAAACACTTAGGATTTAAAATATCCTTTTTTTGTTGTTCTTCTTTCGTTTATGAGGAGAAACTAAGCCGATAGCCAAACAAAGAAATCGATTAGCAGATCGATTAAATTTGGACAGAGAAAATTGTTCGCGGAAAAATAAACTTCATTTGCCTCTTGGTTCCGTTTCCAATTCCATGAGGTTACATCGATTTTGTCTGGTGGCAGAACGCAAAAAAATAAATTGTGGCTGTTCATTCACCACCTCCCCTCCAAAAATAAAAAACCGCAAGAAGCTCGTGGGGATTTTTCAGGGAAGACGTGCCAAATCAACGATAGGATGAAATCGATGAGAACAAAAAAAAAATATTAAAAGGTATGCAGAGGAATGAAAAACACGGGTTGGTATTGGTTAGGTATTTCTATAATGGATATCAATCCTTGTGGGTTATTTTTAATGCCAAATATTCTTAATAGACCTTAAGCGAATATTATGGGAGGGTTAAGTTTCAAAAATTGATGTAACCCTATATATATATACACTCACCCCAACACCCCATTATTATATTATATATATTACACACTCAATATATACACACATCCACACACATAAATATTACATAGTATATTACACACACTCATATATAACAACAATATTACACTCACTCTCTATATACTATATATACACACACTCATATATATATATATATACATATACACTCACTATATATACACACAAATATACACTCATACATATACACACCATATATATATCTACACATTAAACATATATAAACCCACACATATACATACCATATATATATATATATAATATATATTATAATATATTTATATATAAATATATATATATACTCATAAACAATATAAACCCCACACAACATATATAAAACACAAACAAACATATATAAACCCACAACATATATATCTATATACACACAAACATAATAAACCCACACATTATACACACCATATATATTATTATATATATATAATATACACACAACATATATACACCCAACATAATATGCACACACTCATATATGACACATTACCAAACACAATCAATAATATATATACATTACACAGACACACACATAAATTACATTTACAAACACCAGACAGAAAAGTTTTCTCACTGGGCATCACCCTCACTTCATTGATTGTATCTTATGCTCAAGTCATGCTGGAAAACACGCCGGTTCCCGTTAGGATCACTTAAAGCATTGGTAGATCAGTTTTATTTGCTCTTTTTAAAAAAATGCCTTTATCAATTGATATGACCTGTACTTAATTTCCAAAAAATATATTCTACAACGTGGCCATTGCTTAAAATATTTGGAAATTCCCCTGTTACCTTTAGCCTATAATGAAATGTGAAATGTGTGGCTATATTAATACCTCTAAGAAGGCTCAACAGTAACTCCAATGTAAGTGAATATCTATCTATCTACTATCTATCTATTCTATATATATCATATATATTATATATTATGAAAGAAAGTATAGAATGGTATAATAGGATATTTTAATTCAATATACTTACAGTTGTTTCGGTCAGGAGTTATCCATGTGTAACATTATTCAAAAACTATTATTATTTTTAAATAATCAAAAAGAAATGAAATAATTAATAATATTTAAAAAAAATAGAAATGTTCCGCACACAAAAAAATTCGACTTCATCAGAAAGTAAATCCTTATTTGAAATGACTCTGATGAAGTCGGATTTTCTTTAGTGTGCGGAACATTTTCTACATTTTTTCTATTAGTATCTATTTATTTCTTTGATATTTAAAAATAATAATAGTTTGAATAATGTACACATGGATTAAACTCCTGACCACCGAACACGTGTAAGTCATATTATTAAATATATCCTATATTATCCAGTTCTATACTTCTTTCCTTTATTCATTCTTTCAACGTCGGATTCACTTCCAAGCCCTTCATTTCACACACCACACACACCACAACAACACACACACACACACCACACATATATATATTTATATATATATATATATATATATATATTTATATATTTTAAATCCGAACAAAGCATTTAAACATAACAATACAGATTTTAATTGTCTGAGCCACATGGAATATGAAATGACAATACATAAAATACAATAAAGCATATCAACACTTGGGCTATTAATGTCAAATCTTTTTATATATGACTTTTAGCCGCGAATATTTGTATGTACATATTTTTGTTGGTGCGGGTACTTTATGCAGAATAGCGCGCAAACAGATCAATTATCCTTAGGATTACGTATAAACAAAATCATTACATTTCCCAGAAATACCCGAAACATTTGAGACGCTAGGATTAGGGTTAGGGTAAGGCTTAAGGTTTGTTTTAGGGTTAGTGTTAGTGTTTAGTTAATGTTATGGTCAGTGTTATGGTTAGGGTTAGTGTAAATGTTAGGGTTAGGTTGAGGGGTTAGGCTACTTCGGGAGTTTCCGTAATCTTAATGCCCCGATCGTCTGTCTAGCCTAAGTAAGGTAAAAGTGAAGTGTTTCATGTTATTGATTGCTCAACAAACAGAATTCCGTCCTTAAACATCACAGGTCGCCACCTACGGCCAACAGGTAGCCCCACTGGGGAATTTTTACCCCTCTATAGAGGTGCAGTCTGTATATTATAAAGTCCTAGCCAACAGGGTGTGAAAGAACCTAATCGGGAGCCATCATGGAACTTTTAACCCAACCGTTTATTCAATTTACGGGTGTATCATGTTCTTATACCGATAACATATAGTTGGGGTACAGGTGTTAAGCTGTGTTAATTATTATTCAATGTGACTGTCGTCCTTGACCGGAATTCCACGATGGCTCCCGATTACGACAAGAAGGTTCCTGAGTTCGAAAAGACGGTTCCCGAGTTTAACAAGGCTCCCGAGTCGGACAAAAATACCTGAAGAAGGCCGGAGAGCACATCGGCCGTAACGTTGTACATATAACAATAAAGATGAGGACAATAGTTTGAATAATCCAAATAATCCAAATAGATAATTGTTCAAACTTTTAAATGATGTAAACATCATTGACATTAAACTATAACAGTTTCTGCGATCTCTAAATATTTTGAAGATCTTAACTTTTGGATTGCCCATCGTAGTTTGGGTTTAAGATTTACTACTTATCAAGCCTCATCCCAAAAATACTGAGAAATAAGGTCCGATGAGTATGAGGATGGGGACAAGAAAGAATCTACAATGAAGAGAACAAAAAGAGGCTGTTATATGGCTAAATTCTTGACCATTGTGTCTTTCCTGAATCTGTCCACATCCTTGCGACATATTTGTTTCCCCATCCACAAAGAAGCTGCCCTTTATTTTTTTTTTTTCTTTTTTTCATTCTATGCCAATTTTTCCGCCATGCACTCGAAACTGGACACAAGCGCGTCAAATGCCAATAGCCTGTATGGTTCAGCAGTCACGAGGCGGCGCGTGCAACCCCATCATGATAGGTAAGCTGACCTGAGATCCCCCCTCGTCCACACAAACGTATGCAACCCTTCTCTTTTCTGTCAACACATATCGATTTAGGTCCTGTCCAGAAACGGACAGGTGAAGCGGTTGGTTGGTTTGGTGAGGTTGGGTGGGGGCGAGGTTACTCACTTTTCGATAAATCATGTTCAGGGTTCCTTTCTTTCTTTCTTTCTTTCTTTCTTTCTCCTTTTCTTTCTTTTTCTTCCTTTCTTTCTTTCTTTTCTTTCTTTCTTTCTTTCTTTCTTTCGTTCGTTCGTCTTTCTTCTTCTTTCTTTCTTTTCTTTTCTTTCTGTCTTTTCTTTCTTTTCTTTCTTTCTTTTTCTTTTCTTCTTTTTTTCTTTCTTTCTCTTTCTTTCTTCCTTCTTTCTTTTTTCTTTTTCTTCTTTCTCTCTTTCTTTCTTTTTCTTTCTCCTCTTTCTTTCTTTTTTCTTCTCTCTTCTCTTCTTTTTCTTTTTCTTTCTTCTTTCTCTCTCCTCTTTCTTCTTTCTTTCTTTTTCTTTCTCTCTTTCTTTCTCCTTCTCTCTCTCTTCTTTCTTCTTTCTTTCTTTTCTTTCTTTTCTTTCTTTCTTCTTTTCTTCTTTCTTTCTCCTTCTTCTTTTTTCTTTCTTCTTGTTTCTTTTCTTTCTTTCTTTCTTTCTTTCTTTTGCTTCTTTCTTTCTTTTCCTTTCTTCTTTCTTTCTTTGTTTTTCTTTCTTTTTCTTTTCTTTCTTTTTCTTTTTCTTTCTCTCTTCTTTTTCTCTTCTTTCTCTTTTCTCTCTTCTTTTCTTTCTTTTTCTTTCTCTTTTCTTTCTTCTTTCTTTCTTTTTCTATGAGTAATACTTCTTTGTTCACGCCCCAGTTGCTTTCCGTAATGAGTATTCCTACATTTTTCAGATAGTCTATTAGAGGGACGACTGGTTCTTGGCGCACTGTGCGATGGCGGCTGGAGGCCGAGAATTTTTTCTTCATCTGGTTTTCAACGAGCAATGCTTAATTGAGTTTTGTTTAACGGCATATCAACCTCTGTGGGTCATTTAATGCCAAGCAATGCTTAATGCGTGTAAAAGAATAGTAAATTGTCAACGATCTAAAACAAGTTTGACACAAGTTTCGGATACACGAAAAAATTACGATCAACCACTTGCAAAACTTGGAAGCTTATTATTGTCATACCAAAGAGTTCTAGTCTAATTGTTAGTGTCATGGGCCGGTTTAGCTCAGTCGGTAGGGCGTTCGGCTAGGAATCCCAAGGTCCCTGGTTCGATACCGGCCCTCGCCAACTCAGCGTAGGAGAAGCACAGGGATGTGTGCGGTAAAGTGAGGAGCTGATGGTAGGTTTGGCGCCTTGCTCCAGACACCAAAACAATCTCCTTGGTCTAAGGCTGTTAAAAAGGGGATAGACTTATTCGTTGTCTGGCTGATGCCGACATTAGGCCGTCCCGTCGACTTTACTTACTTTACATATCGGCTTTATAAATGGCAAGAGAGAGAGAGAGAGAGAGGAGACAGACAGACAGCAGACAGACAGACAGACAGGGACACAGAGGGGGTTAGCGGGGAGGTGATGATTGAAGTTTTCTGCTTCTTAGCTGTTTCGTGACCATTTTCCTTTGGGCTGATTTCTACGGGCTGTTCTATATATATATATAAAACATGAAAATATAATATATAATATACATGAAATATATATATATATTATATATATATATATATATATATATATATATATATATATATTATACATGCAATTACTTTACAAAATCTGCATGAAATAATTGTACATTTGCACTAAGTATAGCACATGAAAAGGATAATTATGAATTGTCTGTGATAATAAATCTCTGGCCATTGTTCTCAAATAGCCGTTCCTTAAATATTTATTGGGTTAAGACAAATTTGGTACAAGGTTTCATTGATAAGTGTTTCCGATGAGAAACGAAGATGTTGATGAGTAAAAGGTCAAGAAAGAAGGAGGAAGATGAGGATGAGGAGATTAAGAAGAGTTTAAATTAAAGAGGAAAATAGGAAGAAAATGAAGATGAAATCTGATGGGAAGAAGAAAAAGATAAAAAGTAGGAAGAGGAGAAGATGGAAGATTAAGACAAACAAGAAGTGTTTAAAGTCAAAATATCAAGAAGAAAAACAAAGAAAAGAATGTTAGCATGAAGAAGAAGAAGAAGAAGAAGAAGAAGAAAAGAAGAAGAAGAAGAGAAGAAAGAAATGGGGGGGGGGCTGACGAGGAAGAAGAGGAAGTTTTTGATTCAAAGATGAAAAGTAATAAAAGAGAAATGTGAAGTTAGAGAATAATAATAATAATAATAGTAAATAATAATAATAATAATAATAATAATTAATAATAATAATAATAATAATAAGAAGAAGAGAAGAAGAAGAAGAAGAAGAAGAAGAAAAGAGGAGGGGGAGGGGGAAGGAATGGTACAGGAAAGAGGAAGTGTTTGAATCAAAAAGGAAGAAAGAAAATAAATAAAATGTGGAGGGAAAAGCAGAGGTCGATGAGGAGAAAGGAAGTGTTTGAATCAAAGAGGAAAGAATAATAAAAGAAAAAAGGTGAATGTTGAAGAAGAAGAAGAGAAGAAGAAGAAGAAGAAGAAGAAGAAGAAGAATGGTATTTTAAAAAGAAAGAACAAAAATAAAAAGAACAAGAATGGCAACTTACGAAAATGAAAGGGAAAATGAAAAGAAGAAAAAATAGGATAGAATAAAATAACGAGTAGAAAGTGGGAAACAAAAGCAAAACTACTTGAAGGGGAAGAAGAAGTAGATGTAGAGAAAGAAGAAGAAAGAAGAAGAAGAAGAAGAAGAAGAAGAAGAAGAAGAAAGAAGAAAGAAGAAGAAAAGAAGAAGATGATTTAGAGAAAGAAGAATAAAATAAGAATAAGAATAAGATAATAATAAGAAGAAGATGTAGAGAAAAAAAAGAGATTTAAAGAAAGAAGAAGAAGAAGAAAGTAGAAGAAAGAAGAAGAAGAAGAAGAAGAAGATGTAGAGGAAAAAGAAGAAGATTTAAAGCAAGGGAGAAGAAGAAGAAGAAGAGAAGAAGAAGAAGAGAGTTAGAGAAAAAAAAGAAGATTTAAGCAAGGAGGAGGAGGAGAAGAAGAAAGAAGAAGAAGAAGAAGAAGAAGAAGAAGAAGAAGAAGAAGAAGAAGATGTAGAGAAAAAAGAAGAAGATTTAAAGCAAGGAGGAGAAGAAGAAGAAGAAGAAGAAGAAGAAGAAGAAGATGTAGAGAAAAAAGAAGAAGATTTAAAGCAAGGAGGAGGAGGAGAAGAAGAAGAAGAAGAAGAAGAAGAAGAAGAAGAAGAAGAAGAAGAAGAAGAAGAAGACGACGATAATTCCATAATGCACTGACTATTAGTCAACGGCAGGTGTCCATTAAATATTTATTGGACTTTGTCAAATTTGAGACTAGCAACTGCCATAAAGCCTAAATTGGATTCTCTTAGACTAACACACTATTCAATAATTTATTGAATAATAACTTCACCCCCCGAGCATCAGTCAACACTGGGGTTGTTGGAAAGACAACCAGACTAAATATTAATAGTCAAAACTGTTTTATGATTATACTAGTCCGAATAATTCATCGAGTAATGAAAAGAAAATCTGATCATGATTTCCTTCTCCTACACTGGTTGCCTAATAAAACCTAAAAACCAGTATGGCTTATTATTTATCTAAATAGATTCATGCCCTTCCTAAGGGCATAAACATAAAGTGAAATGCGAACAATCTCAAGGTTTGAAAAATGTAACTACATATATTTAAATGAATAAATAAATGAATAAATACTTAATATACATATATAGATATATTTGAAAAATAGATGGAAATTAATCCGACAGTATGACATTTAACATTTTTGAAAAAACAAATGATGTTATGTAATTGCTGACAGAAATCTGTTTCGACCAAATCGAAAAATTGGTCATCTTCAACGAGCAACATAGACGGGGAAAAAAAAAATATCCGTTAGAAGAATGTTTACAAAACGAACGTTATATTCAAATGCTGAAATTTAAAAAAAAAATGCGTGTTCTGTTTTAAAAATAAAATAAATTTAATTTTTAATTTTTAAAAATCAGAAGCATTATAGTTCATAGTAAAACTCAAAAGAGCTTGTTGTAAAATTATATGAAAAGTGTAAAGTGGGTATCAAAATTGTTTAGGAAATATTTCAGCTATTAAAATATAATATACAAGTCCACATGCGTATTTGAAGAAAGATGTAAAAGTCCATAATTACTTGTGGTGTTGATGAATCCGTAGAGTTGTAGATGAAAGTCTTCAAACTATAATGCTTCTGGTTTTTAAAATTTAAAATAAAATTTATTTCATTTCTAAAACAGAACACGTATTTTTTAAAAATCTTCAGCATTTGAATATAGCGTTCATTTTGTAAACAGTCTTCTAACGGATATTTTCTTTTTTTTCTTTTTCCCGTCTATGTTGCTCGTTGAAGATGACCAATTTATCGATTTGGTCGAAACAGATTTCTGTCAGCAATTATATAACATCATTTGTTTTTTTCAAAAATGTTAGATTTCATAGATATATTTGTATGGAAACAAGTCTGCTGTCATTAGTTTCATGCTAACCAAGCTTAATTGTTTAAGCCGAGCAATCGTCGGGCAGCGAAGAAATTTTGGAAAATAATAAAAACATTTTTATCATTTTCATAAAAAATTTCCCTGTCCGACAATTGCTCCACTTAAACAATTAAGCTTTGATAGCATGAAACCAATGGTTTGTTTGTTTGTTTTGTTTTACGGCATATCAACCTCAGTGGGTCATTTAATGCCAATAAAGTTTTGAAACAAATCAATTCTTAATGGATAATACAATTTTTTTATAAATACATTTTCCTATTTAACCCATAGATGGGACCCTAACAGGTACTACCACTCCGGGTCAAAGTGGACCAGGGAGCAATGGTGATGAATGGGGTGCTCCACATTCCCCAAGCCTCCAAAACTGGAACCTCACCATCAGATAAGGTTTAACGTCATTCCCAGGACATGTAGACCCGCAGCCACCGCCTTCTAGCACCCATATGATAAAAAGGGATTGGGGCTTGCCATAAAGGCAATAGGGTTGGGAAAGTCATATAGGTGCTAGGGCTTGACGTGACCAGCCGATTGATCGGAGGGGGCCTCTCCGACCGCCCGGTCTAGCCCAAGATAGGGCCAAAGTGGATTATTGCAAGTCATGAACTGCTCATCCACCTGGGCTCTATCCTTAAGCATCACGGGTCGCCACCTACGGCTAACAGTGGCCCCATTGGGGGACTCCTACCCCTCTGCAGAGGTGCAGTCGGTGCATTCTAACGCCCCGCCGACAGGGCGGGAAACCAACGGTAGCAGACTTGTTTTATAGAAATAAATATATAAAACATTCTTTATCTATCTATTTATTTATTAACGCTCTATTACAGATATTGAGCACTCGTCTAATAATACTGTACGTTGGCTCATTACTGCCTCTTCAAGAATATTAACCGCAGCCGTTAGATGGGTGTATTTACCTAACCCCTCCGCTCGAGCAGGATGTGACACAAAGTAATTTTTCATGCACTTTGGAACAGGTTTGAATTCAATGTTTTTCTTTCTAGACAGGTTGACATATCATGGTTAACGACCTCATTCTGCCCTATTATTTGTCCATAGTAAAATGAGACTATAATTGGATTGATACGTTTCCTAAAGGTAGGACGTTCCATCGGAGTGTAATTATTAACAAGCTTGTCTCGCGGACCCATTACTAATGAACAGCGAAACCAGTACTTGCGACCTTGCTGATAAACGGATTGGTTAAATAATTGTGTTTAACCACTTTAGGCTTATACAGGATTTGAACTCCGTTTGCAGAGTTTATTTCCTACGACGATAACCATTACACCACACACACACACACACACAAACACACACACCACATACACACACACATATATATATATATATATATTTATTTATATTTTTGCTCCGAGGCAATTACAGTGCGTATATCGCATAAAATTCGATAATTATAGAAGATAATAATGACAAGTGAATTTCGTGTGTTCTACACACAGAATAATTCTTTACCGAAATTTACTTGTCTTTATTATCTTCTATAATTATCGAATTTTATGCGATATACGCATTGTAATTGCCTTCAAGCAAAAATATAAATGATAATATATAAGTTATTCAATAATGCTTCTAAAATAAACAAACATCCAAAAATATATATATATATATATATATATATATATATATATATATGTGTGTGTGTGTGTGTGTGTGTGTGTGTGTGTGTATCCAACCGAACAGGAATCGAAGCAAGGTAAATTTCTTAAGCTGGGTTTGACAGGTTTGATTACAGAGCATACTTTATCCTAGACTTGTTGCCTGGTTAAATAGCTCACTGCTATTATATTCACTCATAGCTGTAGTGTTTCTGGTCATTTAATGCCGAATCAATTCATTTTGATCTCAGGTTGCTAACGGTGCTAAATGATAACCCATCTAACCACTGAAAGGGTTAATCTCTGCTTAACTCCTGTGATTTTGTGTCAAGAAGTATCATGTGACAAAACAACCAGATATCATATCACAGTAGGCAATTTATTTGTATTAGTATAGATGAGAATATTTGCTACCGTAAAACTGCACGCACATTGTGTGTATGAGGTCGAAATTATTGATATCATATTACAGTGTGCAGGTAATTTGTATTAAATAGGAATATTTGATACCACATAACTTTACTTACTTAAATTAGACGGGTGGTTGGAGAGGCGCCCTCCGATCAATCAGTTGATCGCCTCGAACCCTAGCACCTATATGATTTTCCCAACCCTATTGCCCTTATGGCACTCTAACCCTTTTTTATCATATGTGCTAGAAGGCGGTAGCCGATGTGCTTCAGGTCCTGGGTATGACGTTAAACTCTATCTGATTGTGAGGTTCCAATTCTGGAGGTCTGGGGAATGTAGAGAACCTCTTCATTGCCATTGCTCCCAGGTCCACTCTTACCCGGATTGGGTAGTACATGTTAGGGACCGATCTATAGGTTAAATAGAAACAAATGTGTTTGAAAAAAATTGAGTACCCAACAAGAATGAATAAAACAAAAAAGTTGTCGGCATAAAATGACCCAATGGATTGGAATGCCGTAAAACCATAAACCAACCAACCATATAACCTTGGGCACATTATTTGTATTAGATAGGAATACTTGATTCCATAAAAAAAAATTTGGACCATGCCGCGGAATGTTGATTTAGGCACTCTTCCATTTAGGTTCTCTGAAGGTGTGTTCTAAAAAAACATGGCACACACTGCATCACAAACATGGCTCCAATAAATACGTCAGTAGCATATCTCAGAGTCTACCCACATGCCGGCCTGATTCCACAGCCAATATCAGACAGGATTCTTTCTTTGAAGTTTTCTAAAGGAAAGAAAATGATAAAAAAGGACAAATACAAAACAGAAACAAAAACAAAAAGAATTTAAAAAAAAACAAAAAAAAAAACACATCAAACAAAAAAAGAACCGTTACCATATGAGAGGTTTTTATAAGCAAGGCATACCTTTAGTGTTATTATTTAATAGTTTGTTTCTTTGAGACTTTTGCCATCCCCCACCCACTCATAACCAGAAGACTGCCCACCCCCACCCCCCTGCACGCCCACAAATCAAACAATTGGGATGCTGAGATTTCACCGGATGAACTTACTGATTGATTTGTTATCGATTAGTTCCTTGTAAAAGGATTACCTTTTGCTGTTGCTGACAAAGCCACTTCTGAGCCCATAGATCAGTAGAATATCTAATCGATTAATGCTAAAATAAAAGTAGAAACCACATGGGGGCATTGAATAGCACTCATGACAAGACAGTCATACTTAGCCTCATATATATATATACATATATATATACAAAGTCACACACACACACACACACACACACACACACATATATATATATGTATATAAACATTTAATTACAAAATATCTAGAAAAATTCAACTCCTCTGACATTAGGAAAATCCTCACTGAAAATACTAAAATCCTCTATAAAAATAACAACAAGAAACGCCTACAAATTCTTAAGCAATATGCTTAAAAATATAAAAAAAAAATAATAATAAAATAGCATTGAACATCGGTCACAATATATTAGCTATCTTTAATAACTAATACACAAATCACAGCAACCTTCTAAAAATAATGGACTCTTCTAATATATAATATATGCTCCCATAAATTTGGTAGAGCTCTCTAATTGGTAATTTAAATTAACTCTCACTACTAAGCATATAAGCAATGATCGTTTCCCCGGAAATTTGTTCTCTCAGTGACCGTAAAATACATAAACACACCTATGTACTTAATAGTTTAAAAACACCACTCCCGCTAGGCTGTCAGTGGACGAGGGGGTAAGATATCAGGCTACCATACGGTCAGTCTGAGTTCGACCCTAGCCTAAAGATAGCTGTGTCTAGCTCACACTGAAGAGGCGTGAAACGCCGAAACACGTGTCTGTGGTTGACTTATTATTATATATATATATATATATATATATATAATATGAACAAAAATGATAAGACGAACAAGAATATTTCTTTTATGTTGTTTATTTTTCTAAACTAGTTTCGATCTTAGATCATCGTCAGGAGAAAATATCTTGCTTGAAGAAATTGTTTTTAGAGAGTTATAAAAAAGATTAAAAGATTTTGTAAATGTTTGACAGGCCGCTATAATCCGGGCAGAGAAGTGTGAAGTAGTGGTCCATCTGCTTCGTGAAAAAAAACTTATTTGAGTTGAATTCGTTTTAAATATTCTTATATTATAGGATTACTGATAATCTACACAATTATATGGTTTTAAGTAACTAATAACATTCATTTCTAAACAATTATATGGGTAATCTGAACATTAACTTCTTAAATGAGAGTAACTTCCCCTTGTTTGTTTCAATTTGAGGAAGTCGTATGTTTTGGTCGGCCATTTTCATTTCACCGTAAATCTATTCCGAAAATACGAATTTGTTCGAATCAATACAACTGCATGTTTTAACATGAAAATATCATAAAATGTGTTTTTAATTGTGCTTGCACTTATTTGAAATGAATTTAATTGTTAAGATCACATATTTTCATGTTAAAACATGCAGTTGTATTGATTCGAACAAATTCATATTTTCAGTGTAGATTTCGTTGAAATGAAAATGGCCGACCAAACATACGGCTTCCTCAAAGTTAAACAAACAAGGGGAGGTTACTCTCATTTAAGTATCTAATAATCAGTTTACCTTATATGATATCAAGTAATTAATAACATTCCTTTCTAAAAACATGTTAATTTCAGGTAAATATTCAGAACATAGATTATTTGAATAAAGTAAAATAGTTTCAAGTTTTCTTATCATTCTTGGATAATTTTATTTAATTCTAACAACTTTCTTTGTACACAAATATAGTTTCAGGTATTCCAATCTAACATAGCAATTTTCCAAAAGATCTGTTTGCCCTTACAAATGTCATCCTAACACGTAATATCAGTCTGAGTCACAATGGAGCTGAGAGTAAGAGCAATAAAGGAGTACTCCCCACTCTCCAGAGCTTCAAGCCTTAGTGCCATTCCCAGAGACCTCATTTTGTAGGAAGATGAGTCTTACCCCTCTGTAGGGGATACAGTCGACGTAATGTAACCCTACCGACAGGGCTTTCTGACTCTTAGACAATTATCATTCAAAATGTCAAGACAATACAACTTCCAGGCATACGTATTTAAAGTTTTAATGTAATGAAATATATCAACTTAGAAAGACTAGATATTTACCACGTACTCCACGTGTACGGGTTAGACACAAGACCCTATTAATGTGGGACCAGCCACGAGCCGAGACTCATGGGCGTTGGCTGAAAAAATGCATTGATCCCGTCAGCATTCCCCCTCAAGGGGGCGCCCCAGGCACTTAGCAATAAACCCAGCCCTGCTCCTTTAAATCAAGGGGACAGGAGTTGCCTGGGTTGATGGGCCCCTAGGATCAACGATGTTAGCTTGTACAGTCCAGGGCCAAAGCCACCGGACCCCGGTCGAAACCGGAGTTAGATATGTTGGACATATTATAAATTAGAAAGACTAACGAAATCAAATAAGAACGCATATAAAAAGATTACACTCGTTTAATTATATTCGAATTAGTTTCTGTAAAGAATCATTTCTTAGGATTGATTTTAATAAGTTAGAGAATAAAACAATAATTTTAGAGATCAATAACACCAAGTAATTATTTATTAAACGCGGTTTCAATAAAACCTGTAAGCAAATTATCCGTACCATATATTATGTAAACTGTTATTTGTTAGTGATATATAAGACACATTGCAGGATTTTAAACTTACTGATTACGTGGGGGGTTGAAGCAAATCTAAATCAGATTATCATAGAGATTAATAAATAAGATTTATACTATGTATTAATTTTGATTATAAATCAAATATTCATTGATACGCAATCCCTGAGAGTATTGTGACTTTAGCAGTGACGTTGCTTCGGTTACAGACAGACAGAATGCGACATCTCCATTGTAATAAGGTTTATTAGTCGATGCCAAATCTTTTCCTAAAATCTATCTCCATAAAATTCATCTCCACAAAATTATCTCCTCAAATGTAGCTCCTCAAAATAGAAAGATCTGTTTGAAAATGTCAACATGTAGGTGATATTCTCTCTTTTTTGAGGGAAATAAAATTATACCATAGAATATAGACATGAAACAAATCAATACCATACAGCATGATCCCCAATAATGGTAACACAATGTTAAAACCAATTGTTAGAAAGTATAAATATAATACACGATATGTATTACTTCCTAACCGTTAGCCGTGACATAACCCCAGACGGGTTGATATGTCGTTAAAATCAATATACAGACAAACAAATAAAAATGGAGCTCTTCAAAATTCGACCTATAGACAAGTATTAACGTTAAGTAATTAAAAAAATGGAACTATTTAGAAATTTCAATTTCATTTTCATTTTTTGTTGTTCTTGTTGTTGTTGATCACACCTCTGAAGACAAAAGCGTGGCTTTTGCGTGTATGGAAGTCCGAAATGACCAATAATTTCCCCCTGGATATGTTCAACGTGTCAAAATGACGCCTCTTGACTGGATAGATTGTAGCACTTATATGTAATAGTATATCCGCCATCGAGCGTCATTCCATTGAATAAAGAAAATTGACTTTTGTCTGCCAGCATAAAAAAGCTTGAGTCAATTTTTTCTTTAACGAGAAAAACAGAGAGAAAGAAAGAAAGAACGAGAGAGAAAGAAAGAGATAATAAACCCAAAATTTTATATTTATATATATAAGATTTTTGGATGTTTGTTTATTTTAGAAACGTTGCTGAATAAAGTATATATTAAATTTTTACTTGAAGGCACTTACAACGCATGTATCGCATAAAATTCGATACTTTTTCATATAGAAAATGAAATTGACAAGTGTAATCCCGGCAAAGGATCGCTCGGTGTGTAGAATGTCGTACAGTCTGTTTCGACTTTATTAAGTCGAATCAGCGACATATACTAACGATTTCCCTCCGACAGAAATCGAAACCGGGACCTCAGCGAGCAAAGTGAACCACTATATCGCCTCGACCACAGTACACAGCTAACAATCCTTAGCGAAATTAAGCTTGTCAAATGATACTACACGCCTCTACCATAATAGGTAAATGGGCGGTTTTTTTTTTGAGAGAATAATAACAACAAACAGACCGTATGCCCTTCGGCATTCTAAAATAAACAAACATCCAAAAATCTTATTCACTTGGCCGAAGGGCATACGGTCTGTTTGTTGTTATTATTCTCTCTAAAAAAAAAAACGCTCCTTTACCTATTATGGTAGAGGCGTGTAGTATCATTTGACAAGCTTAATTTCGCTAAGCATTGTTAGCTGTGTATTGTGGTCGAGGCGATATAGTGGTTCACTATGCTCGCTGAGGTCCCGGTTTCGATTTCTGTCGGAGGGAAATCGTTAGTATATGTCGCTGATTCGACTTAATAAAGTCGAAACAGTCTGTACGACATTCTACACACCGAGCGATCCTTTGCCGGGATTACACTTGTCAATTTCATTTTCTATGAGAAAAAGTATCGAATTTTATGCGATACATGCGTTGTAAGTGCCTTCAAGTAAAAATTTAATATATAATATATATATATATATATATATATATATATAAGGCATGTGTTATTGAATAACACGTAGTACTCTTTCTTCATTTTGGGGATCTGTATATTTTCCAGTCGTCTGGCGATCTTTTTTGTGTTTGGATCCAATTGGCATATAATATTTCCCATACTGTTATCCCGAGCGCATTCGACTGTTTCGCCAGTCGTCATCATGGGGTACAAGTTGCTTTTAGTTCATTTTTTTAGTTCGTTTTATCTATGTTTTTATTAAATTTGGAGAGTCTAAGGTTTTTTAAAGAAGGGGTGTAAGTTATATATATATATATGTATATGAAATAAATATTTTTAGAAAAAACAAACAAATGATGTTATAATTCGCTGACAGAAATCTGTTTCGACCTTTTGTTAAAGCGGTCTTCATCAAGAGCGAAATGTGTGTGATAGAAAGACGGTGTGAGTAAACCGTTACAAACAAAAGTGGTACAAACGAACGTTCGTGTTCGGAGCCGGAATTTCTTTTTCATTTTGAAAATGCATATTCTGTTTTAAAAAATGAAATAAATTCTATTTCTTTAAAATCAGAAGCATTATAATCCACAAAGAAAACTCAAAAGAGTTTGATGTAAATGTATATAAAAAAATTTATAAAAATATACTTAATATAATATATTAATAAAAGGTCGAAACAGATTTCTGTCAGCGAACTATAACATAGTAGGGTAGAATTAGGCCTTTAACCATAACTAGGTAAGCTGGCTAGGAAAAGGAAAAACTCAGAAATCAAACCTGTAAAACTCCGCTTAAGAAATTGACCTTCTATAGGTTTAAGTGGTGGATATCAGCACACCTTATATCAATTAATAATAGTTTTTTTAATAAATTAATCGCGTATTCGAGCTGTTGATTCGCTGGCTTTAATACACGCGCCTACGCAGTGTCTATAGGTTTAAGTGGTGGATATCAGCACACCTTATCAATTAATAATAGTTTTTTAATAAATTAATCGCGTATTCGAGCTGTTGATTCGCTGGCTTTAATCCACGCGCCCACGCAGTGTCTATAGGTTTAAGTGGTGGATATCAGCACACCTTATCAATTAATAATAGTTTTTAATAAATTAATCGCGTATTCGAGCTGTTGATTCGCTGGCTTTAATCCACGCAGAGTCTATAGCTTTAAGTGGTGGATATCAGCACTCCTTATCAATTAATAATAGTTTTTTAATAAATTAATCACGTATTCGAGCTGTTGATTCGCTGGCTTTAATCCACGCGCCCACACAGAGTCTATAGGTTTAAGTGTAGGACATCAGCACACCTTATATCAAAATATGCCAAAACTTGATATAGGACAAGGCCAGAAGTAAGGGCTACCCAATGATAATCGAACTCAGTAAAAATGGTCCGCAAATATAGCTTGCTAACCATTACACCACGTGAAGTGCCTCTTCTTTTTGGATATATGTTATTGAAGCTTAGAGGGCGAGATCGGATTACTGCATAATGCTTTCATTTCTTGATACTATTGAATTATTAGACAATTTTCCTCAATTGATAATTCATCTTAAGGGTTACATCTGAGGACGTGGAGGACACTGAAAGAAAAAAAAAGGCAGCGTTGCCTCGCATCGTATCAAAATTTTAAGTTAAGAGGTATTTCGACCAATGGAAACCTCGCTGGAATATGTTTTGTAATTCAAAGGGACAGTTTAGAAGAAATTAACGCTTTATTCAGTGTTCCTTACTGTCATTTATACATACATAAATGGCAGTTTGTGTGTATGTATGTTCGGAGGAAATTATGAAAATATAAAAACAATTAATGACAAAGTACACACACACACACACACACACACACACACACACACACACACACAACATTATATATATATATATATATATATATATACACATTCACTATCACCAGATCTTGTTTTTTGAAACAAAATAATGAAGATTTGATTTATATTCATGAAGGTAAGTAAAAAATAAAATTAAAATAACATTTATTTTTGCATTTATATTTTAAATAGGAGACATTAATTTTTTTTCAGAGTGTCTAGATCAAAGCAAGGTCTCTTTTACGTAGGGATTTTAATGGGACATCCTGTGATTATCCAACTCAGGATTCAGCAATAATGGATCTGCGATACTAACTGTTTTACTCCAGCCCGCTACCTAGGAAACGCTGGGTAGGCACTTCGTCGTAAATACATCCTCTTTCTCGATACTTTTTAAGCAATTCTCAGGAAGGAAACCACCCTTTATTCGTCCACAACTTATGCATCTTATAAATAGGATGTGATAGCAAAACTCCCTTTAAGCGAATTCTAAATAAACATTTATTTCCATATAATTTACTTTCTTGTAATAAGGACAAAAGGACAATTTTTGTACTATCAAACTTTATTATTAATAAGTAATGTATATTTTCAATAGTTCATTTCAACGTTGGTTGGTTGGTTGGTTGGTTGGTTTTAACGGTATGTCAACCCTTATTGGGTTATTTTATGCCGAAGACGTCTTTTTTTAATTAATTCTTGATGGTATTCAAATCTTTTTTTTCAAACTTAATTTTTTATACACATTTTTTTTACCTTGAGTACCTATCAAGAATGAATAAAACAAAACGTCTTTGGCATAGAATAACCCTGCATAAATTGAATTCCCGTAAAATGCATCCTACCATCCAACCAACTTATCCAATACCAATAGTTCATACACAATTATAATCGAAAGATAAATTTTGCTTTGCATCTTTTTCTCAGAGCTTTTGTTCTGGCTAGCAATATTGAACACACTAATAATGTGGTCTGCGCTCGTTATTTTTGTCAATTATCCAGCCCACCGTGAAAAAGTTTGGTGATTCCTGCTCTAGACTATGAAATGGACCTGGCTCTATTTCCACCATGTTAAGGGTACACCACTTTTTAAAAGATGAATTTATAAAATTATGTATTTTTGATAAATTTATAAATCTGTTAATTAAAAATTAAATGAATTAATATGTTAGTTGCTTAATACACATGTGGTTGGAGATGCTCCCTCTGATCAATCGGCTGGTCATGTCAAGCCCTAGCACATATATGATTTTTCAAACCTTATTTTCTTTATAGCAAACTCTCAATACTTTATAATATACTAGCAAATATATGCACCCTCCGGGTGCAAGTATTCAAGTTTTAATATAATACAATATAATGTTAAATTAGAAAGGCTAATGAAACTGAATGAAAATGAAGATAAAAAGATTTGGAACAGAGGGGGTATGATTGAAAAATAGAACAACTTTGAAACTAACTCTTCCATCATTTTCCATTACTCCCGTCTTTCATTGGTAAATTTTCCTAATTTAAGTATTTAGTTAAAATAGGAAGTAAAGAATAAAATTACAGTTATTTCTTCTTGTGAATGGATTTCTTTTAAGGTTTATTCCTGAGAATTTTGCTCATATTCAATAAGATAAAACCAAACAATTAGAAATCAATAATACTAAGCATATATTTATAAAAATGAAATTTTTAAGATCAATATGCAAATTAGCCTTCCCGTTCACACTGTA
>CM042149.1:121477854-121487854 GCA_023376005.1 Doryteuthis pealeii
TTAAGCTCTTTACAACTGGCCAAGGATGGCAGCCAGATACTTAACAAAAATAAACAGTCTAGTCAGAAAATAGTGTCCGTTACTTGTGAATATCCAATTAAAGGAAATCATCATCTAGTCGTTGTGACAACATGGACTTCCATCTCGTCATTTGTTTCTATCAGTCATTGCTCTTGGTAGGTCCTCCTCACAGCATCAGTATTCGCACAGAGCTGATCAATTTAAGGTTTTGCGGGTCGGCCTACTCTGGTGGGGCATTGCCGTCCTATTTCCCAAGAAAGGCGACCGCAGAATGACTAAGTGCTACAGGGTATAACTCTTACTGTAATAACTGCTAAAGTATATAATGCCATTCTTTGCGATTTGAAGTAGAGAAAATTCTTAGAAGAAATCAAAACGGAATACAGAGAAATTGATCCTTAACTTCTCAGAAGTTTACTAATCCACAAATTGTCAAAAGAGTGTGAACAACAAATCTCGAGGCAACACTTTGGTCTGATGATTTCTCCAAGGAATTAGACTGCAAACACAGCGGAGAGATAGGAAAAATACTACTAGCATACGTTTCCCCAAAGAAACTGCTACCGCTATAACTATGCTCTACAAAGACACTAAAGCAATGGTTCATTCACCTGATGGTGACACAGCTTTATTTGATATTCCTGCTGGAGTACTACAAGAAAATGACACACACAGACACAGACAGACACAGACATAATATATATATATATATATATATATATATATATATATATATATATATGTATATGTATAAGTATTAACTTACCGGTGGGTATAAGTACGATCGTTGGAAGCGCACAATATCCAGAGGCTAAGGTTGAGAAAAAACAAATACTAAGTGCTCAATACAATGTAGAGCATAAATTTATTTTAACAATGGAAAGGAGTAACCTACTCGAGTTTCATCGATTGATTCTTCAGGGTTACTTTAAATTAATCGAGTTTTTGATTAATCTTAGGTGTTATAAACATGCCCGTTGGAATGGGACTTAACTTTAGTATAGGAACGCTTATTTATAAATAAGCGTTCCTCTACTAAAGTTAAGTCCCATTCCAACGGGCATGTTTATAACACCTAAGATTAATCAAAAACTCGATTAATTTAAAGTAACCCTGAAGAATCAATCGATGAAACTCGAGTAGGTTACTCCTTTCCATTGTTAAAATATATATATATATATATATATATATATATATATATATATATATGATAATTTATAGATAAATAAATAAATATTTTGGTTTATAGTTTATATTTATTTACGTGGGAACAAGTTTGCTACCATTGGTTTCTTGCTGTGTGTGCTTAATTTTTTAAAGCTGAGCATATATTAATTTATACATATTAGTTCGAAATTATTTTATTTTTACATTTTTGTTCATGGTATTTCGTTACTGTTTATTTGTGTAGTGTTCGAAATTTATTTTAACTTTAAATTATGAATATTAAGCGTAACGTATATATTATAAAGTATTGAAAACAAATTAATTAATGTAATGTATCTTTTCTATAATTTTACACACGTTTGGCTAAGTAACGGGATAAGTTGAAAAAATCGGGTCTCTGTTTAATACATTAATATTTATATGTTAATATATATAAATTGAACCATCATGATATCAATATTAGTAGAGGAAGAAAAATAAGGGTTTACCATGGTTTCAATCCAAATGATTTCATCATGACCCTGATATAAGTCGATATAATTCCTTAGTTAAACCCAGATACATTTCTTTTCGGATAATAATGGTTGAAGACTACGTTAGTTGATATATTTTCTCTCAATGTTCGCGTGCGGTTTATCCATACATGTATTATTTCCTTAGTTCTCATTTCTGTATTGTTATTAATTCAATTCTAATTATAAATAATAGCTAGTAACAACAGTTAAATTTTTATTTCTAATTATATTTTAAGGTTTGAATATTACTAATTTATAATTTTTCATTGTTTTTTTTTGTGTTTATCCTATGTAAAATTACTAACTATTTTAGAAAAAATTCTAATTTATTTAGTCAAATTTAACATTGTAATTCTAATAATATTTTAATGACCGACCCAACTTATGTCTACAATTGCAGATTGATTCAAATCTATTATTCAAAATTTATTCTTGACCGAGGATTTAATTATAGTTAGCTTTTCTTGTGTTGCATGCCCTCTTCATTACTTCTTTACTTCTTACTTCTTTCTTACTCTATTCTTCTGGCCGTCTTTGGAATCTTATAACATCTTGTCTTGGTCTGGAATCTTCTAAGGTCTGGACTTTCTTGGAGACTTCGGGTCTGGTCTTCTATTGGGATTTCTCCTTATCAGAAGCTCTGTGTCATTGTTAGGTTTTTAGAGGTAATAACACAAGACTCCGATTTACTTTGATCTTACTTTATTTTTAAATCCCCAACCAAACAATCTGCGCAGATGAGAGGACGCGCGTATAACGCGACTTACCCCTTCGAGCTCGCTGCTACCTTCTAACTGACTGAAATTACTTACTATCTAAACCGGAAGAGAGGGTCCTCTCTACCGGTTCTCATGGTATCCACCGGAAGGAAGGATCAGGACAGGTCAAGCCTTGTTATTCAAATCCTTCAAGGCCATGGGCTGCAGCTTATAACGGCCATTTTGATTTCTACACTATTGCACATAAATATTAAGTATCTAATAATTATGTAACACTCGGAGACAAAGGTAGCATAGATCATTTAGAGATCTGCAATACTAAATTGAACCATCTAAATGAAATAGATTGTCAGATGCGTAAGTCTCATACTGAGACTGTAAATCAATTGAAAGGATCAAGCATCAAGTGTTCACTACAATACCCAGGATTCCTTTCGTAAGAATTACGTGGTAAAGAATAATCATTTGAACTTGGACTATGTAGAACGTTATCTCGACTTTCCATTAACGTTATCATCTCAACATACAATTCAAATTAACATCCCCCAATTAACAATTCATCATCGAGATCTCATACACTGATTTCGCGCGTGAATTTCCGAGAATTCTCTTCTCATTCACGTTCTGTGTCATTTTGTCTGTTAATTCAAATCTAAGATAATTAATTAACACTTTTTTTTTACTGTCGATTTGGTTAGATTTTACGGTATGCCAACCCTAGGTGAGTTATTTTATGCCCAACGCGTTTTGTTTTACTCATTCATGGTGGGTATTCAATGTCTTCTTATTTAAACTCGATTTTTTAAACACAACTTTTAAACCCATTTTCTCTGTTTACTACACAGATAGGACCCTAACAGGTAGTACCCCTCCAGCTCAGGTTGGATCTGCGAGTAATGACGATAAAGGGGGTACTCCACACACCACAGAGCTCCAGAATTAGAACCTCTCTGTTATATGCGGTATAACGTCATAACCAGTACACTAAGAACTTCTAGCTCATAAATGATAAAAAAGGGTTGTGAGTTGCCACGAGAGCAATAAGGTCGGGACAATCATATAGGAATTAGAGCTTGCCCTAACTAGCCGATTGATCCGAGTGGGCCTCTCCGACTGCCCGTCTAGCCTAAGCAAGGACCAAAGTGGAATGCTGCAAGTCATGGACTGCTCACCCACAGGAGTCTGTCCTTAAGCATCACCGGTCATCATTTCTTCTTCTTCTTCTTCTCTTCTTCTTCTTCTTCTTCTAGCAATCTCTGTATCTGTCGTTTCTATTCTTTTATTATTATTTTGATACTATAATTGTGTTCTTCTACTCCTCTACCCACTCTTCGTCCTCACGTTCTTCTTCTTCTTCTTCTTCTTCTTCTTCTTCTTCTTCTTCTTCTTCTATTTTCCTCCTCCTCCACTCAGTTATCCACTTTATTTACTTTCTCTCTTCCTCCTATTATCCTCTTCCTTTTCAGTTTCCCTTTCTTCTACATCTCTGCTTCCGTTTCATCTTCATATTTCACCATTTGACTTTCTTCTTACTGATCTTACTTAATAATTCTTCTTTTTCCCCTTTTTCGTCTTCCTCAATCTTTTCATGAATTGAGAGAGAAGAAATGGGGGGATCTTATTTCAAGACAAAGATGCAGTTGACATGCCGTAAAATCCAATAACAACCAATTTACCCAACCGGTTCGCCATGGGTAGTATGTGACCCTAGGCCAAAAGTATGGTGCATTCAGCGAGGATCAAACTTGTTATTCGGTAGTAATGGATCTTCAAGATTAGCCTGGTAACTATATATATATATATATATATATATATATTATATATATATATATATATATATATAGGTTAAGAATAAGGAAATGAATCCGACAGTATAAGTATAGATGTTAAAATGAAAATATTTTATATCATATTCATAGCTAATATTGAACAATATTTCAATTTATAAAAATCATCTTCAGAGATTGTTTTTAATCCGGTCTCATCGCAGAAAATAATTTAAATTCAAAACGAAAAACATTGATTGTCTGTTTTCATATCCTTTTATCTATACTTATATATATATATATATATATATATATATATATATATATATATATATATATATATTAAACTCACAAATATTTTCCTTCTACTATTCCATTTATCTTGGTTCCTACATATTATATATGAGCCATATATATATATATATATATATATATATATATAATATATATATATATATATATATATAAGTAAAGAAATAACAAAAGACTTAGAGATTTAGCATTATAGTCTATTTCAGGGAGCTTAGACAAATTGTCTAACTCTCCCGATTCATCAGATCATCTAAGTCTTTTGTTATTTCTTTACTTATATATTTGCTCTGTGACTCTAACATTAAGAGCACACATTGAGCTCTCAAACAGTGACAGGTTTTTAAAATAAAACTCTCGTGTCGTAAGGAAGATTTCTTCTGTGGACTTTTGGATTATATATATATATATATATATATATATATATATATATATATATATATATATATAATTCCCAGGCCAATTTACTACCAAAAAGATACTGCTGCATCAAGTGTATAGTGGGGAAACAGTCCCCGCTTGTTTTCTTTATATGAAAACGATGGCTTTAACCATAGAGCGATCACTGAGACTAAGGGCAACTATTAGGGACCTCGTATAGACAATTTAGCTGGGCGTGGCAGTTCGCTTTCAGGGTTCAAAACCTGGGAACAGAAAATACGCACGCTCCACCCCTATTCTGGATCTCACTGTACAGACGTGTACACTTTCATCATATTTACAAAGGTCAAGGCCGCGGCCTCAAAATATTTCAGTCAAGAGCATGCATAAAAGTCACTTCAGCATGTTTTAGAAATTCGTTTTTTCTCCTGAAAATACTTCGTACACACACACACACACACACACACACACACACATATATATATATATATATATATATTATATATATATATATATGTGTGCGTGTGTGGGGGGTATGGGTCTGTGAGTGTGTGTGCATCTGTGTCCGTGCGCTGGGAGTGCATGCGTGAGTGCGTGTGCCTAAAATATTTTTTCCTTATATCTTCTGTAATTAATTAATTTTTAATTATTTCTGGCAATGACCAAAATTAGCGAGTCGAGTGCCGTAAGCGTTTCGTCCGAGCATGCGCGTTCAAGTGCACAAGAATTCGATCAGAATATTGATTCTCGAATTAATTTAATTAAACTGCAGCTATGATGTAGAGATCTGTTGAACCACGTCGACATTGGCACAAGGCCAAATTCAATGAGCATCCAAGACGAAATATATTAAATATTAATTGCTTGTTAAATCCGTCCTAAAATTATTGGCCCGTAGCATAATACAAATCGGGGATTGGAATTTATGTTAATAAACCCATATTGAAATGTATGATCATCATCAAGCTGTGCTGACAGCACGGATCTCCATGAATCTTCCTTGCCACCTACCCCTATCGGCCATAGCTCCTGGTATTTGATATGTACAGCATCCAGTACGCCTTGTAAGCTGGGGCTGTAAAATACACCACTTGCGTCTTTGTAGAGGGGTAAAAAACCTAGTGGGGCCACCTATTGACTGTGGGTGGTGACCCATGATGCCTAAGGACAGAAACCTAGTGTCTCGGAAGTCCATGACATTCAACATTCTACTTTGGACCTTTTTAAGGGGTTCGTAACTAGAATTCTCCGTAGCTAGAATCCTCCGATGATCGGCTATTCACGCCAAACCCTAGCACCTATCTCATTGCCTCAACCCTATTGCTCTTATGCCAAGCCCCTAACCAATTTTTAACCAAAGTTAAAGACAGTTTACCTACTATTTACTCATGACTGAAGGAAGAGAAGTTTAATGCATACCTTTCCCACGGGTATTAGAGCTATGCGAAATGCAAAAAGCCTCATTAAACTACACGCCGCCATATTCATATATATATATATATATGGAGGCGCGTGGGCTAGTGGTTAGAGTCGTGGAAAATGGACTCGTTGATTTGAGATCAATTCCTAGACAAAGCTGTTGGCATTTCACATAGCGTTAATACCCTTGGGAAAGGTATGAATCCATATATTCTCCCTTCAGCTATGGATTAAATAGTAGGACAGACTGGGCTCTTCAGTCTTGGGTAGGTATCTAGTCTAGGAGAGGGATAACTCTGAATTCAAAATTTCTGAGGTCGCTCGTTGATTGGGTTTGTGGCAACCCTTGATGCACCAATTCTTTTCTATCGACTGTGCCAAAAAGTGTGGATGGTCCAACACAAGCCTTCACCACTATAAACAAATCACTGTGTGGGTGTTCATTGTGTGTGTGAACCCTCATGCGTCGAAAATCGACGAGAGAGTCCATAATATATATATATATATATATATATATATATATATTGTGCAATTTTCTTTTATTTGTTTTACTATTAATTCCTATAAGAGAATGTCTGTGTGAGTGTGTGTACATGTGTTCAATTAGAATAATTGGATTATGTAATTCCACTTATCCTCTTGGCACAAATGTGGGTGCGGGCAAAAACTAAAAGACTTGGCACATCCTCACAGACATTCTGAATGGTTTACCATATTGGCAGAAGATCTTTCATCCATTTCCGAAAAGGGTCAACTCGATTTGTAATCTTTTCCCGGATCTTGACGCAATTTCGAGGCGTCAAAGACAGATCCAAAAAGTGTGTATAACTACATAAGACACTAAATAGATTTATATGTGGATTAATCTCTCTCTCTCTTTCTTTCTCTCTCTCTCTCTCTCTCTCTCTCTCTCTCTCCTCCTCTCAAGTATAAATATATATATATATATATATTATATATATATTATATATATATATACAGTGACGTTTGAATAAAATCCAACGGTTTCTATTAAGTAAGATGAATTAGTTACTGTCACCCACTATGCTAGTTGGGCACAAGGACTATTAACGCGGGGTACCACACTCAATCCGAAGCTCATACGTGGCCAGGGGAAAATTGCGTGGATCCCTTCGGCATTCATCTATTGAGGCGGCCCAGGCACTGGGCAATCAACCCAGCCCTGTCCCTTTAAATAAAGAAGGCAGTGTTACCTGAATGGATGACCCCTGGATCACGTTGTTATTAAACCCCGTACCGGTAAAGTGGCCGAAGCCACTGGACACAGGTTTCCGAAGAATTTAGGTAAATATAAAGCTCTAAGTAAAAGTAAAGTCGTCGGGGCGGCCTAATGTTGGTATCAGCCAATCAGCGAGGGGGTCTATCCCCTTTTCACTAGCCCTAGACCAAGGAGATTATTTTTGCGTCTGAGGTCAAGCGCCACACCTACCATCAACTCATTACCTTACCACAGAGATCCCTATGCTACTCATACGCTGAGTTGGCGAGGGCCAGTATCAAACTAAGTACCTTCTTACGTTACAATTACCAAAATCGTCAATTCTAAAAATAAAGAACAATTGATATCTCTAATAATGGAGATTCGCTTCCGGTTTTTTGTACTAGTTAACAAAATAAATAAAAGCTGTTTCTTATAATTCAACGTTTGAATCCTTTCTGTTATAGGCGACACACCCTATAAGACCAATGGAATGCGCCAACAGCTTACTATAAATAAGCAGGGATAATTGTGGCTTAAGCAAGCCAAGGCGAGTGCCAATAACTCTGTTCATCGGACGTAATTTCCACATCTCTCTATTGTATTGTCTACTTTCTGTTAATACATTTTCTACTTTTCGTTACCCGTTGTTTTGTTCTTTTCTTGACCCCTTAAAACCTCACAACACTTTCCATTGTAATGAATAAACTATATATTTTCAAAAATATATTTTTTACATCGCCTGGAGGGCGTTTTTGATAGTCCCTCTAAAAAAACTCGAGGGCCAGTATCAAACTAAGTACCTTCTTACGTTACAATTACCAAAATCGTCAATTCTAAAAATAAAGAACAATTGATATCTCTATTAATAATGGAGATTCGCTTCCGGTTTTTGTACTAGTTAACAAAATAAATAAAAGCTGTTTCTTATAATTCAACGTTTGAATCCTTTCCATTGTAATGAATAAACTATATATTTTCAAAAAAATATTTTTTTACATCGCCTGGAGGGTGTTTTTGCTAGTCCCTCTAAAAAAAACTTTATTGTAAAAGTTAAAAAAAAAAGATGTTTACTGGATTTCAAACGCTGCCAAAAGCAATATATTGGAGAAGTTAGAATGCCCATTTTAAAATAACTGCAGACAGAGAATAAAATTGATGGATTACAATAAACTAATACTTTTGGAACAACACGTTTACTCAAACGATCGCGATTTTAACAGAGATGCAAAGTTCACCATCCTAAATAGAATTGGAAAAAAAAAAAAATTAATATGACTTTTAACATCAAACTAAATTATCCTCAAAATACCGCTTTGAAATAATATGGATAGATATCTTTTGCCAACATAAAAAAAGCCCTAAATAAACAAACGCTTAAGTTAAATATTTTTTTCTAAAACGGTTACGGGTAATTTGATACATATCCGGTCCATGCTTAATACACATCTTCCAAGAGTCTGCGAGATGTTTATCATAGCGGAGATCATAAAATGGTCAATTCAGTACAAAAAAAGTAATTTCCATGCTGCAAATGGATATGCTTAACAGTTTATTTTCTTGCCGTTTATTGTGGAATGTAAACACTTAAAAAAGACTGTAGAAAATTGAAAAAAAAATCTTCATCACAAAAAAAAAAAAAACGTTTTCTCTTGATGATGACCTAAGATCTAAACTCGTTGAGAAGAATTAGAAAAATAACTACAAAGAAATATTCCTATTTGTTTTATCACTTTGTTGATATATATATATATATATATATATATATATATATATATATATATATATATATAATATATAATTTAATATACCAAGCGTGTTGGTAGATCCTTGCGGAGAGAAAAAACCCGGCAGAGAGTTTGATTGTAAAAATATACTACCAAACATCAACCAGGAAGAAAAAAATTTTTGAAAAAAGGAAAAGACCAAGATATTCGTACCAACAAAAAATATCTATTGGTATAGTATTTGGCCAAAAGAAAAAACATTTATATGTATATATATGTATATAAGATATATATATATTCATATAACCGCTAGGAGAAGCTAATTTGTAAAAAGTGCTCGATACCTAAGTAGAGCCAAGTAATAAGGATATCTACTGAGTCAGACGAAACTACTATTAGTTTCGCATAAAGCTCTTCAGGGCTAATAATATTATTATATATATATATATATATATATATATATATATATATATATATATATATATGAAATGGAAAAGGAATTGAATCCGACAATATGAGGAAAAATGAGTAAAGAAAAGAAATGTAGATGGATAAAATGAATTTAATCGATATCACATTAATCGATTAAATTCATTTTTATCCATCTACATTTCTTTTCTTTACTCATTTTTCCTCATATTATATATATATATATATATATATATATATATATATATATAAAAAGTAATTGGTAATTTGGTTGAAGCATTGTTAAGTATGTTATAATATATTAATAATTTGAAGGCCATTACAATGT
>CM042149.1:121492854-121497854 GCA_023376005.1 Doryteuthis pealeii
CTATTTTAACTAAATAGTTAAATTAGGAAAATTTACCACTGAAAGACGGGAGTAATGGAAAATGATGGAAGAGTTAGTTTCAAAGTTGTTCTATTTTCCGATCATATCCCCTCTGTTCCAAATATCTTTATCTGAATTCTTATTCAGTTTCATTAGCCTTTCTAATTTAACATGATATTTTATTATATTAAAACTTAAATACTTGCACCCGGAGGGTGCATATATTTGCTAGTATGTTTAATGTACACAAATTTATTGCTAATGATTTTACTATAGAAATGCATTGGAAATCACAAAGAAAGGTATTGTCAGTGGTCAGGAATTAAAAAGCATTAGTAATAGAATAAGGCATTAAGTATAATGTAATTGGATAGCAAATGATTTTACAAAGAAATACATTGAAAATCAGAAAAAAAAGATATTGTCAGTAGTCAGGAATTAATACAAGGATTACTAACAGAATAGCGAATTATGAATAATCTAAGTGCACTGTTAGTGAATTTACAATAGAAATACATTGAAAATAACAAAGAAATGTATTGTCAGTGGTCAGGAATTTATGCAAGCATTACTGATAGAATAGGGTATTACGTATAATGTATGTGCATTGCTAGTGATTTTACAATAGAAATGCATTAAAAATCGGACCGAAAGGTATTGTCTGTGGTCAGCAAGCATACTGATGGAATAAGGAATTTAGGTAACAGAATCAGTGACAGGTTTTTGTACTATTCGCATAGTTCCGTCCCAGCATCTTTCCTTAAAAATTCTAGGTGGTGATAGCTCAAAAAACAAACCCACCTAATAATGAAGTCCCTAGCTGAAGCGGCGCCTGTTGTATATTAAAAAATAATTTGTCGATTGAGGGCGTTTTTATCGACAATTTTTTGGGGGGATTTGAAGTCGTTAAAAGTAAGCCATATTTTTAAAAGGTTAAAATATTTACATTTGCTTGTTGAAAAAAGACTGGAAATAAAATATCGCATAACATTTTGGGAAAAAACGCCTTAAGCGCTGTTTTTTTTCAATATTTTCAAAAATATGGCTTACTTTTAACGCTTTCAAACCACTAAAAAATAATTTGTCCATAAAAACGCCTTCAATCCACAAATTATTTTTTCATATACAGCAGGCACCGCTTCGGCTAGGGACTTCCTTCATAGGTGGGTTTGTTTTTTGAGCTATCAACGCACAGCGTTTTTTAAAGCTAGAGGCCTGGACGGAAATCTGCGAATAGTACCCAGGTTTTACCTGGAAGGATCTTTAGGATAATTCTGACAGTTATCATCATTTTATTTATTTATTTATTTTTTGTTGTTGTTATTTACTTCAGCGTGGTTCATATTTCAAACTAAAATGGCGCTTTTAAACATTATATTTATTTCATATATGGTCTCGCGGCAATTCAGCAAACGTTTTCAATGTTATGTCTTCAAGCGAATAAAATAATACTTTTTCAGTGCATTGGATTTCAACCGAAACTGTTTGAAATTGATTACGTTCTGTCTTACACCAGGTGCACTGTATGAGCCTGTCTGTTTATCCAAGTGAACGAGTTGTATTTCGCAAAGTAATTCATGTTCGCACTGTTGCAGTTTCAATTTAACATATTGAAAAAAAATGCTCACTGAGATTTTGCCAGATTTCTTGGTTGGTTTATTGGTTGGTTGGTTTGTTTAATAGGATATCAACACTTGTGGGTTATTTAATGCCATATATATATATATATATATATATATATATATATATATATATATATATATAGACGGGATCTCTTTGGTGATCGTAAAATATATAATCAAATGTATGTATTTAATAGTTTAAACAGCGCCCCTAAACGGCAGCTGTCAAATGACACGTTTATAATAACTCAATAGTCCTCAGCTGAACGTGTGTTATACGAGTCACACAGTAACCTAGTTTGGTTTGGTTTTGGTTTTGTTTTTTTTACGGCATATCAAACTCAGTGGGTCATTTAATGCCGATAAAGTTTTGAAATAAATCAATTCCTAATGGATAATACGATTTTTTTATAAATACATTTTTCTATTTATCCCATAGACGGAACTCTACCAGGTACTACAACACCGGGCAGAGTAGACCAGGGACCAATGGTGATGAAGGGGTGCTCCACATTCTCCAAACCTCCAATACTGGAACCTCACCATCAGATAGAGTTTAATGTCATTCCCAGGACATGTAGACCCTCAGTCAACGCCTTCTAGCACCCATATGATAAAAAGGGGTTGGGGCTGGTCATAAGGGCAATAGGGTTGGGAAAATCATATAGGTGCTAGGGCTTGGCGTGACCAGCCGATTGGTCGGAGGGGGCCTCTCCGACCGCCCGTCTAGCCTAAGTAAGGGCCAAAGTGGAGTATTGCAAGTCATGAACTGCTCATCCACCTGGGTTCTATCCTTAAGCATCACGGGTCGCCACCCACGGCCAACAGGTGGCCCCATTGGGTGAGTCTTACCCCTCTGCAGAGTTGCAGTCGGTGCATTCTAACTCCCCAGCTGACAGGGTGGACAGGAACCTAATGCTTTCGGGCATGTTTAGAGTATAAACGGATTCGTTGACTTACAATCAGTGTCAGTAAACTGAAAACTAAAACTAAAAATCTCATTACTATCTAAACCGACCTCGTTCGTAAGAATAGACATTGCAGAGAACGAGACATGATTGGTCAGTGGGTAAACATTCTTGACCAATCACAGATGGTATTAGCCGGTCATCTTTAACGAGTAATATGCAATAAAGTCGGTATTATAAACATATTATTTTCAAAGTTTACAGACTTAATTGTTGAACACGCGCGTCCTGCATGCCGTCTAATTGACGTTTCAATGGGTCTGTGTATTGTTGACTGTGGACTGGCTATTATGAATATCAGAGCAAACTAAAACGAGGCAATGGTCGATTTTGACTGTATACATATATGAATATGTACTAGCTGAGTTACCCGGTGTTGTTGGGGTGCCAATTTTATTCTACTTTTTGATTTTTGTAAATGGTCATGCTTTACATTTTTAAAGTAAAAAACACTGAAACAAAAATCTTTGGTGCAAAATGAATAAATAAGAAAAAGCAAATTTCTTTAAAAACACACGAAAACAAAGACAAAAAAAAGAGAAAGAATTAACATATCAAACATTGTAATAATCAAAAAATCATATATGTCCTGCTAGGTTAATAATAATATAACAATTACGTCTTCAATTAATATTACTAACACTAGCACAATCCTTTAGATTTAGATTCCAATAATTTTAAACAAGTAAACACTTAAAACAATTCACATACCTAGGCAGGAATATCTCATCAACAGAAAACGATGTTAGGAACAACCTTCGACAATAAACACAAAAAATATGAAAACAAATGTGGTTTTTGATTTTCCCGTTAGATCAACGAAGTTAAGCAGTGATAAGTCTGGTCAATACTAAATTTGGTTGTTTACGTAAGCAACAGTAGGTAGTGTAAGCAACCTGACTCCTTTGTTTATAAAAATTACTTGATTCGACATGAGATGACCTGGAAAGGGTTGATATACTCTAAAACAAAACAGCCTCCCAACCAAATAGAATTATACAAGTACTAGCAGGACCTGTGGATATACCACAGTATGATAATTTATTTATTACAACGCTTGATATGTTCACCTAAGTGTTATGCGCCGACGATTACTATAAGTACCAGGAACAATTGTGGCTTGAGACGAAGCAAATGCGAGTCAGCTCGTAACTGTATTGGTCGGACGCAATCTCCATTTTCTTTGCTGTAAATTTATACTCCTTTTGTTCAATACATTTGTATACATTGTTACCAGTCGTCTGTCTTATTTTGTACCCTTAAAACCCACAACAATAAGTGATATTGCAAAATAGTTCAACTTATAAAAAGTATACTAATCTTGATTTAGCTCTCTCTCACGTTTTTTCCTTCTTTCCATCTTTTCATTATGTTCAATGGAAACAGATTAGCGTTATCGCTTCCGCACGCTTATCCCTTTTCTCAATCTTTCCCCTACCCTCTTTTTCTTTCTTTGTTTCTCCCTTTTTTCTTTCTTTCTTGTTATATTTTTCTGTGTAGCATGTCCTTTTTCTACTCTTTCTTTCTTTATAATAAAAACGGAATAGTCCATTATTTAGTTGAGGTGACGACACTCATAAGAAATAAAAATTCGGCGGATTAGCAACACGCGGATAATCAATATTTACATGTTTTATTTAATCTTGGAAGATTTGGATGGTCTCATTTTTAACCTGATGATGCTGCAACATGATAACGGCCGTACAATTAAGGAAGACGATTATTAATGTATAGATAGTACACTTTATATCTAACTAGAAGCGGATGCCTGGCATCGCAAGGGTAGAGAAGGGATTTTTTTTAAAGCTAGTTTCGCAGATCCAATATTATTGAATTGTGAGTTGGAGCCTCGTAGGAGACCACATTAAAATCCCTATGTAAAAAACAAAACAAACTTTGCATTGATCAAGCCACTCTGAAAAGAAACGTTAATGTCTAATATTCAAAATATCAAATGCAAAAAAAAATTCTATTCAGTTATCATTTGAATTATTTTTCAATTATTTTTCAATTATTTTTTAATTATTTTATAATTATTTTTTAATTATTTTTCAATTATTTTTTAATTAATTTTTAATTATTTTTCAATTATTTTTCAATCATTTTTCAATTATTTTTTAATTATTTTTCAATTATTATTTTATTATATTTCAATTATTCTTTAATTATTTTTTAATTATTTAAAAAAAATTTTCACAAATATAAATTAAATCGTTATTATTTTTGCTCAAAATGCAAGATCTTGTGACTGTGAATGTGTATATATATATTTACTTTGTCATTTATTGTTCTATTTTCATAGTTTCCTCCGGATATACATACATCCGCACAACAATTATTTTCACAAATATAAATTAAATCGTCATTATTTTTGCTCAAAATGCAAGATCTTGTGTCAGTGAATTCATTA
>CM042149.1:121502854-121510354 GCA_023376005.1 Doryteuthis pealeii
TAGACCACTCTGCCGACTTTACTTTAGGGAACGGTTTAGTTAAGGGGTCGGTTTAGCACAATCAAAAGAGTATCTCAAGGTTCTGGGTTGGATAACTGCCCTCGCCAAGCCAGCGCATGAAAATGTGATAGTAGGTATGGCGCTCCACCTCAAATGCAAAAGCAATCTCTCTGATCTTGCGCTAATGAAAAGGAGATGGGCTTACTTGCTGTACGGCTGATACAGACAATAGGCCTGTCGATTATTATAATTAGTTACTTGAACCCATGTAGTTGATATGTTTAAAAGGAAAATTGGGTTTAGCTCAGTCGGTAGAGTGTCGGACTAGTAACCACAAGATTCCAGGTTCGACACCGGCCCTCGTCAACTCAGCGCATGAGTAGCACAGGGATATGTGCAGTAAAGTGAGAAATTGATGGTAGGTGTGGCGCCCACCTCAGATGCTGAAACAATTTTCTTGGTCTAGCGCTAGTGAAAATTGGATAGACTCCCTCGCTGATTGGCTGATACCGACTTTTGGCCACTCCGACGATTTTACTTACTTACCCATCAAGAATGAATAAATCAAAAACATCTTCGACTTAAGATAGCCCAATAGGCTGACATACCGTAAAATCCAACCAACCAACCAACCAACCATACAACCCATATAGTTCTTTGTAAAATAAAAAAAAATGACTTCCGTTTTAAATAACATAATAAGTACTAACATGCCATAACGATCAAGAATGAGTAAAACAAAAACGAGTTCGACTTAAAATAACCCAATGGGTTGGCCTGGCGTAAAAACCAACCAACCAACCAACCAACCAACCAACACATAGTTTTTGCAAAATAATTAAAAAGACTTACTTCGGCATTAATAACACAAGTACTAACACCTCAAACGCAAAAGCAATTTCTCTAGTCTAGCGCCAATGAAAAAGGGGATAGACTCCCTCGCTGTCCGGCTGATACAAACAATAGGCCACTCTGCGGACTATTATCATTTAGTTACTTGAACCCATGTAGTTGATGTGTTTAAAACGAAAATTTAGTTTGAAAGAAACTGAGTACCCATCAAGAATGAATAAAACAAAATCGCTTCGGCAGAAAATAACCCAGGTAGGGTTGACATGCCAATATAACCAACCAACCAACCAACCACCAACCAAGCATCCAACCCATATAGTTTTTTGGCAAAATAATTTGAAAAAATTATTTTCTTTTTAAATAACATAACAAGTACTAACGTGCTGTTACAATCAAGAATGAATAAAACAAAAATGTATTCGACTTAAAATAACCCAATTGGTTGACATGCCGTAAAAAAAAACCCAACCAACCAACCAACCAACCCATATAGTTTTCAAAATTCTTAAAAATACTGACTTCGGCATTAAATAACACAAGTACTAACATGTCGTAACAATCAAGAATGAATAAAACAAAAATGTATTCGACTTAAAATGACCCAACTAGGGTTGACATGCCGTAAAACCCAACCAAACAACCAACTAAACAACCAAACAATAGTTTGAAAAATAATCAAAAAGACTGACTTCGGCATTAAATAACACAACAATGACTAACATACCGTAACAATCAAGAATGAATAAAACAAAACATCTTCGACTTAAAATAACCCAATTGGCTGACCTGGCGTAAAATCCAACCAACCAACCAACCAACCAACAACATATAGTTTGCAAAATTCTTAAAAAGACTGACTTCGGCATTAAATAACACAGCAAGTACTAACATGCCGTGACAATCAAGCAACAAAACCTAAACGTCGAATATAAAACCTTTTTGCTTATACAGTTGATGTATCGATGTCTTTTCCATTATTGGCCAATCTATCAAGCCAGGTACATTCAACAACTTGTATTATTTACGGGAGGGTTGTGTGTGCAAATGTATACATCTGTGTTCATGCCAGTATAGGTCTATGTCGATTTGATAGAAAAATTTCCACTGAAGAAATAGAAAATCCGAGCCGGGACCAGAAAATCGCTAAGATCTTTGGCAACCAGTCAAATTGCTTGATTTTCAGCCAAAGGGCTTCGGAAATGTCTATTTAGGTAAGATGCCCTGTAATACCATACTGAATAGCAAATTTACTTATATTGGGACGCTAATAAATGAGTATATATATATATATATATATATATATATATATATATATAGTCACGTGTGTATGTGCATGTGTGTGTAAATATTTGGGAAGATACGTAAACGTAATTAAGAATGAATGTTTAAACTTATGCTTACATAGTACTTATATCCGTCTTTTTTTCTTTCATACATACACCCGTATAAACATATATAGACTCTATTTCTTTTTCTCTTTTTCTCTCCCTTCCTTATATATATATATATATATATATATGTATATATATATATATATGTGGGGGGGGCTATGTCTGTGTGTTTGTATCCGTGTCTGTACGTTTGTGTGTGAGTACCTATACGTGTATGGATTGAGCAATATTCTTAAATTTGCAATTAAGATCGCCTGTATATAATATATATAATATATATATATATATATATATATATATATATATATTCCTTGCATCTTAATAATCACTACATATATACACTTATAGAAATTATTACTGATCACAATCCATAGATTCATGTTCCATATATATATATATATATATATATATATATATATATATGGTGGAGGCGCGTGGTCTAATGATTAGAGTCGACCCGAGTTCAATTCTTGGACGAAGCTGGTGCTAATACCCTTGGGAAAGGTATGAATCCAATTCTCCCTCCAGCTATGAGAAAATAGCTGGGTAGACTGGACTCGTAATCATGGCTAGGTAATTCAAACCTGTTAAACTCCGCTTAAAAATGACCTTGTGTCGCATCATGCTCGCGCGGAGGGGTTGGTTAATATATATATATATATATATATATATATATATATATTTGGGAATAAAAGGCCTTAAATTACCATGGTATCGTGGTTATTAGTGGTCTGAAGAAGCTCGTGAGCATACTCGCGAGTGGAAATGGTCCATAACCACGATACCCATGGTATTTAAGGCCTTTTATTCCCAAATAACTTTGCTCTGTTTACAATAATTAAACATTGAGCTCTCATACGGAACCTGAACTCTACAACAAACTACTGGTAGAGAATTAGGACCACCTAGAATCACCTTGTACCAAGAAACTTGGTACCGCACCAAAGTATATATATTATATATATATATATATATATTTATTTATTTATTTTACAAAGTTTTCACAGATCAATGTTCCTTATAAACAGCGACCCAGGTTTCATGCTAAGTGGCAATCATCAGGCTGTTGAGCAAGATCCCATGGTGTTTGTTGAAGTTCTTTACTCAATGTCACATTTTGGACTGTATATAACGTCGGTTAGTTCTATTATAGTTCGGATTTACTAAAAATAATTTTTTTCAAAATTTGCATTTTTTTGTAGTAATGCCAACGAATGTTTTATTTTTAACGAATAAAGGGAGGCAACTTCGTTGGCATTACTACAAAAAATGCAAATTTTGAAAAAAAATCAACCTCCTAACCAATACATACACAATGCTTCAAGAATTATGAAACTCTCTTATATATATATATATATATATATATATATATATATATATGAGTACGCAAATAGTTTGTTTGATATGGCGATAGCCGACAATTTTTGGGAGAATATGTGCTTAATTGAAGTCATACCTAATTTGAAAATTAATTAGTTAATAATTAATTAATTAGGCAAATATATCGGTTCAAATGTAAGGCGTAAATAAATCGAGAAAAAGTCAATCTCTGTATGTACATTTCGGCCTATTATGCCTCATCAGAAGAGTTCCAGTCTATAACTGATGAGGCATAATAGGCCGAAATGTAGATACAAAGATATATCCCCTTTCGACTAGCGGTAGACCATGGAGATTGTTTTTGCATCGGAAATGGAGTACCACATCTACCATCAGCTCCTCACTTTACCGCACAAATCCGTATACTACTCATACGCTAAGTTGGCGAGAGCCGGTATCAAACCTTTGGGTTCCTAGTCGGACACTCTACCGACGGAACTAAATGTTTTTATACTTAAGTAAAACGGTGGGTGGCCTAAAGTCGGTATCAGCAAGACAGCGAGCGAGTCTATCCCCTTTTCACTAGACATTTTCAAGACCAATAAGAGTGGTTTTGCTTCTGAAGTGGAACGCCATATCTTCCATCAGCTCCTTACTTTACCGCACAATTCCGTGCTACTCATACACTAAGTTGGCGAGGGTCGGTATCAAACCTTGTAGTTTCTAGTCGGACACTCTATCGACTGAGCTAAACCGGCCCTCTAGTAAAAGTAAAGTTGTCGGGGTGGCCTATAGTCGATATCAGCCAATCAGCAAGGGAGTCTATCCCCTTTTCAATAGCACTAGACCAAGGAGATTGTTTTTGCATCTGAGGTGGAACGCCACACCTATCATCAGCTCCTTATTTTACCGCACGGGTTCCTGTGCTATTCATACGCTGAATTGGCGAGGGCCGGTATCGAACTAGGAACCTCGAGGCTTCTAGCCGAATGCTCTACCGACTGAGCGGCCCTCTAATCTGTTGATATTATCTCCTGGACGCTACTCTGCATTGGTACCTCCATGGGTGTTGCAAATTTATTACACAAGTTATACCACCACTATTATCTTTTGGTTTATATTAATAATATCAAACATGTCATAAAACTCCTCTTTCTCAAATCATCTATCATTGTATTATTTTATTATGATTTTCGACTTTTGATTTTTATTATGTAATAACAAATGAAACCCTTACGCCCGGCTCTATATTCTATATCATAAATTATTTACGGTTATAAAATCGAACAATATGTTCTTCTGTTTGTCCGCACTGAAATCCAAGATTTACATTCAGCTGTACTGCGCTAAAGATCTATCCAAGTCTTTATTGGTCGGCAGGCGGTGATATTCTGGACGATTTCCAGGTAGTGTCCATCCGTATGTACTTCAAGAAACCCTATTCTCTTTCTTGCTGAGTAGGTATCCACGCCAACTGCTTTTAGAGTTTGGACTGAATTCTTAACCTTCGTTCTTTGGTTATTGGAAACCTGGCTGGATATTATGCTTAGCCAAAAAGTGGCACAGTGTATCCTCAGGGGTTTGTCATGGTTGCAAAAACCGGTACTAATGCATAATAGTGCACAAGAAATATTATCATTAGATTAAGTATTTAAAAAAAGGGCCGGTTTAGCTCAGTCGGTAGAGCGCTTGCCTCAGAATCGCGAGGTTCCTGGTTCAATACCGCCCCTCATCAACTCAGCGTATGAGTAGCACAGGGATCTGTACGGTAAAGTGAGGGGCTGATGTTAGGCTTGGTGCTCCACCTCAAACGCAGAAACAATCTCCATGGTCTAGCTAGCGCTAGTAAAAAGGGGATAGACTCTCTCGGTGTTTGGCTGACACTGACTTTAGGCTTCCCCGTCAGCTTTACTTACGTATAAAAAGGGTTGCATTTCATTACATTTCACAGAAATACCCGACACCTTTGTGACGCTAGAGTTAGGTTTGGGGTAAAATTTATTGTTAGTTTTAGGGTTAGGGTTCGTGTTAGTGTTAGGGTTAGACTACTTCAGGTATTTCCGACATCTAATTATATTGATACGTCAAAAGCGATTGTAATGATATTATCTCTTGCGCGCTATTATGAATTTGTAGCCAGAAAACAAATACTGGAAACTAGAAGTCAGTGATATTCTTGAATGAACAGTTTAAATAAAAAATAAGTATTGTCTATATATATATATATATATATATATATATATATATATATATGAGGAAAAAATGAGTAAAGAAAAGAAATGTAGATGGATAAAAATGAATTTAATCGATATCACTTTTAATCGATATCACTTACACATGTATTTCGGTCCTTTTATCAAAATGTATACGGATTACGCTATTATTATTATTAAAATAATCAGATGAAGTTGAAATAATGATAATAATAATAATTGGAAAAATGTAAAAATATTCCGTACACAGAGAGATTTTTTTACGACCTTCATCAGAGTTAATTTTTTTTAATTTTTTGAGTAGAGAAAAATTCGTTGGAGACAAAACAGAATTTTAAAATGTTCGAAAAATAATATTTTTTAATCATTTTTGGAACGCAGAGACCGTTAAAAATTTGAAAGTTTTGGTGGATGGATACAGTTTGTATTGCAAAATTCATTTTTATCCATCTACATTTCTTTACTCATTTTTTCCTCATATTGTCGGATTCAATTCCCTTTCCATTCTTACATATATATAATATATATATATATATATATATATATATATATATATATATATATATATATATATATTAAATAAATAACAAAAGACTTAGAGATCTTGCATTATAGACTATTTCAGGGAGCATTCGCATCTGATGAGTCGGGAGAATTAGACATTTTTGTCTAAGCTCCCTGAAATAGTCTATAATGCAAGATCTCTAAGTCTTTTGTTATTTATTTAAATATAAATTTGCTCTGTGACTCTAACAATAAGAGCACACATTGAGCTCTCAAACTGCGACAAGTTGTTTTAAAAAAAACCTATGTCGTAAGGAAGATTTCTTCTCTGGACTTTTGGATTATATATTATATATATATATATTTCCCAAGGTTATTAGTGCTATGTGAAATGCAAACAGCCAATTCTAGGATTTGAACTCGGGTCGACGAGTCCATATCCTACGACTCTAACCATTACACCACACACATCCATTATTCTAAAGAGTGTCCAAAATTAGACATGAGTGGGTACGAACAGAGTGTTTTGCAACCAATTAGGGAGGTTCTATATAATCGACTGCACGAAGGCTTAAAGGGTTGCTGATTATCGTAGGGGACCATTCGGTGAAGCTGTTTCTCAGAGTGGGATGGAGGCAAAAATCATTGTCTGTGGTTGGAAAAAAGAACAAAATAACAAGCATTGCTTTTCAACACTTTCATTATCCTAGGGATTTATGGAAAAGTTGAATCCAATTATCTATCTATCTATCTATCTATCTATTTATCTATCTGTTTGTCTGTCTGTCTTTCAGTCTATCTACATAAATCTCACTATTATCTACCTCAGGCAGATGACTATTTCTCTCTCCCCGCTCTCTCTCTCTCTCTCTCTCTCTCTATATATATATATATATATATATATATATATATATATATATATATATATACATTCATTATCCTAGGGATTTATGGAAAAGTTGAATCCAATTATACATCTATCTATCTATCTATCTATCTATCTATCTATCTGTCTGTCTGTCTGTCTGTCTATCTACATAAATCTCACCATTATCTACCTCAGGCAGATGACTATCTATCTCTCTCTCTCCCTCCTCTCTCTCTCTCTCTCTGTCTGTCTGTCTGTCTGTCTCTCTCTCTCTCTCTATATATATATATATATATATGAGGAAAAATGAGTAAAGAAAAGAAATGCAGATGGATAAAATGAATTTAATCGA
>CM042149.1:121515354-121532854 GCA_023376005.1 Doryteuthis pealeii
ATTTCATGGATGCCAATAATTGTGACAAAGACTGTAGGTATCCATTGAGGATCAAAATAACTATTCAATAGTAATGGATCTGCAAGACTAACTTGCTAGCTATTACACCATGATGGAACACTCATATGACCAGTACTTTATATAAATCATAAAATCTTACATAATACGTAATCATCATTTAATTCTTAAGTCATTACAGAGCATTATTGTGTTTTCACACAAATAAAAACTGATCATTTCAACTGGAACTGAAGTGACAGCAAGTCTCCTCAATATTTCTGCTTTCTTCGGTACATCTATATGATTGTCCCAACTGCATTGAAGTCGGTGGCTGAGCGTCTTAGTGTCCTGGGTAGGACTGAATAGTGAGATTGATCAACAATGGATACCCTGTATATTTGACTGGGTTAGTACACTGGTTTACAAAGAAATTGAGGCAAGCCCAAAAATAGCCGATTTAACCTAATTTGGGGGTACTGGATTCAGATTTGAAATCCGTTTGTACTCATCACCTCTAGTTTTTTAGATATGCATACTGTACATTTTGTACATAAAGGCGTATATGCATTCAGGGTTAATTTATAATATTGTATGACTTATGTCTTCTTTTTTAGTTATTATGCAATAAATGTAAGTGATAGCATTACATTATATATATATATAGCTATATATCAAAACGGATTTTGGCAGTTAAGCGTAGCCAACATGTCTCAATCAACAGCCAGTAGTGCATTGGCTGTCAGTAGATCATCTAAGAAAACACATTTCTAACTGTCTTTAGTATTATGAATTGTGTACATTGTGTCATCCAAGTATATTTATTCCGTCAATGTTCTTTATCTATCCAGTTTTATCTGTAATAAGCTGCTGCAACTGTTGAAATAAGCCCGTATATACTCTGTATATACTAAAATGAGACTATTTAAAAGACAGAAAACTAGAGGTGATAGAGCAAAACTGTTTATAAATTTGAATTCAGCACACCCAAATTATAAAAAAAAACACCAATTCACATTCTTGCCTCAGACAAAAATATTTTTTTGTAAACCAGTGTTATTAGCACCCAAGAAATTTCAGTACATAATGTAGTGTAATCTCGTGAAAAATGCATTAAAAAACCCAAAAATCTAGTGAATCAGCTTTGGTCTATTGATAATTTTAGTGTCGGCAATAAAAGTATTGCTAATTATCATGAAAATATATTAATGAAATATATACTGAAAATCGAGCCTCAAAAACACTTGAAAAAGACGTCAAAACAGGCCATTTTTCAGTTTTGACGCATGTAAAAATAAAATTAAAAACGGCTGGCGGACCCCTTAAAACTATGAAATTAACATTTCAACTGTTGTTTCTAGTTAGGGGCCCTGTCCGTACACCTTGCCTGATAATTGGTACGTTGGAAAAATTTGGGGAAATTTTCCAAATCGGGGTTTGAAAAGCTTTTTTTCTTTTTTTTTAACTTCCAAACGCGCTATTAAAAAACAAAAAAAAACTGTGTAACACTATCGAAAATTAATAAAATAATTTTGGTATTTTTAGCAAGCCCCTAAAGGGTCTAATAATGCCTGATAATTTGCAAGTTTGAAAATTCTGGTTAATTTTAAAAATGTTGCTTAAATTCATATACTGAAAATCGAGTCTCAAAAACACTTGAAAAAGACGTCAAAATAGGCTCATATATCAATGAGGAGGTTTTGTCAATTACCATCTTTTACTTATTGTTATAATATAGATATAGCATTTTAAGAGATTAAAAGTGGGATGGGGGAATACAATTTACAGTTTTTTTGTTTTAGTGCTATATTTCCTAAATATAAATTAAAACATAAGGAATTTCGAAATTAAAAGACATTTATAACACGAAACAATTATAAATTTAAATCCACATATCTTGACAGAGAATTTTGTGGAAATTCTCCCTGTCCCATTTCAGCCAAACCATCCGAGTAAGATGAGCAAGACACGCATGGCACTGCTGGAGAAGCAAGGACAAACTCATAAGAGACATCCTCCTGTGGAAGACAGTACATGGGCACGCCTGTGTGGGTCGTCAGCAAAGACGTACATTGACCAGCTCTGCGCGGATACTGGATACTGTGCAGAAGACCTCCCGAGAACAATGATTGATAAGATCGGTTGGAGAGAAATTGTCATGGATATCTGTACTATAAGAACGGTCGGAGAAAAATTGATGGATGTCCGGTTGGAGAGAAATTATCATGGATATCCGTGCTAATAGCGCAACACAATGTTGATGATTTCCATGGCAAACTTTATTTCCCGGCAGCAAAGAAAGTTAAGTCAACTTTCTTAATATAAATGTTAAATGTATTCGTAAAAAATCGATTTTTTTGTGTAATCAATAAATGATTACCCATCAAAAAATATCCTATGTTTTTATTAAAATAACTTGGTGAATAATCGTTTCAAAAGTAAGGTTGAAAAAACTAGAGTATTTGATTAACAATCAATAAGATGTAATAAATTCTCGAAATATTTTCGAATATATTCATCGTTGAATGCCAAATTGAAAACAATCGTTTCCAATCGATAATCGATCACCAATTAAGAAAATATGAGTTTAACTGTTACTTTTACTGCTGTGATAAATCAAATCATAAGTAATCGATAAGTAATCACCAAAGGATAAAGTGTGGCGAATTTTAAAATTCTGTTGACTGTTCTTTGAGCCACTTCTTTACTACAGATTTCACTTCGTCGTCACTAGAATAATGATTGCCTCTCAAAACCTCTTTCATGGAGCCGAATAGAGGATAGTGAAGAAGAGTTTTACGAGACAGGAATACATTCTCTCATTCGAAGGTGGAACATTGCTATTGAGAGAAACGATGATTATGTGGAGAAGTAGGGATGTGATTCACAGAGGATCAGCTTCATTTTGATGGATGATACATATTCCTGTGTTGTTAATCATACCTAAACAAAATAACATTACTTTTTTTACTCACCCTCGTACATTAAATGATATTAACCTTGAGAAAAATATAAATCCTATTATTTTCCCTCCAGGCATGAGTAAATATTAAGGCAACCTGGAATCTTTAAGCGTAGTATAAAACTAGGCTAGATGGAAAACTTTGAATTCAAACCTGTTAAACTCGCTTAAATGACCTTTTGCCATAACCTGCTCGTGCAAGGGGTTGGTAAATACACATATTGAATAAATTCAAATTGACCTATGTCGTTTGGTTCAGTTTTATATAATATTTGTTAAAAAATTACATAGAAAGTTTTGCGGCAAACATCGAATATGCCCTTCACAGTGCTACTGTAAGGCGGCACCGTTAACAAAGTGCCGAGAGAATAAGCTAGCACAAGAATGCTATGCGTGGTCTTAAATAATTCGTGGAAACAGTACCCCACAAGAAAGCAGCCACACCGCCATTTTCCTCCTATCATAAAAACCACTCGGGTGAGTTTCATGTTTTTTGGCGGATGCTCTCCTGACTGACAATGACTAAATGGAAAAGAAAAACTAAAACAAACGAACGAATTACAATTTTGACTCGGAAAAAATTAGAAATAAACCAAATGAGTTGGATTTTTATTTTTTTTATTTTGTTCTTATTTTACGGCATATCAACCTCAATAGGTCATTTAATGCCGACTACGTTTGTGAAATGAATTGGTGATAATGTTTAATTTTCTAAGGTTTTTTTTTACATATTTTCCTTTGTGAATGAAACTTTTAGATGATTTTTTTTAACATATATTTTTGTGTTTTCATTTTTTTTTTTGGAAGATTTTTAGATTTTGTTGTAGATGTGTGCTTCTTTTATGTATCCGAGTAGTTTTTCTGGGTTTATTTGGTAGAATATTTGTTTTAGATTTGTTGTTTGGTAGTATTTTTTTCGTATTTGTTTTAGATTGCTACATTCTGTTAATATGTGTTTGATTGTGTAGGTTTTTGGCATGGTATGCAATATGGGGCTGCTTCTTTTTTGAGGAGGTATGAATGGGTAATGTATGAGTGTCCTATTCTTAGTCTGGATAATATTACTTCTTCTTTTCTGGATATTTTGGTTTGATTTATTTGAAGTTTTCCTATTTGTGGCATTATTTCATGTAGTTTGTTGTTTTGGAAGTTATTCCAATAATTTTGCCATTTTTCTTTTGTGTATATGTTTATATATAAGGAGTTGGAATAACAACAATTATTAAAAAGTGCCCAAAACGGATGTAGAGTCAGTTAAGAAAACAGATCCAATAAAAGAAGTGAACTAAGCAGGTCTAAACTAGAAGGGCCTTCACAAACACCCTGTCAGCGCTTTCCTAAAGATCCTAATTGATATACAGGTTGGCAGATAGATAGATAGATAGATAGGTAGGTAGATTGATTGATAGATATGAACAAACTGAGAATTATAGATTGAAGTGAACAGATGGATATATATATATATCTAGCTATCTATCTATCAATACATCTACGTGTCTACCTGTCGAACTATATCTCTATTTATCTATCTATCTTTGTATTGATCGATCGAACGATATATATATATATATATATATATATATATATATATATATATATATATATATATATATATATGGATAGATAGATAGATAGATAGATAGATATCAGTCTGTTTATATAAAAATGAACTGAGATGGAGAGAAAAATAGTTTAAAAATAATAGAAACGGGTATAGATAGATATGGATATAAATAGATAGATAGATAGATAGATATCAGTCTCTGCACATCGATCTATAAGTCCCAGTCTGTTCACAACTATCGATCTATTTATCTATCGATCTATCTATCTATATATCTCTCTCTCTCTCTCTCTCTCTCTATATATATATTATATATATATATATATTATATAGAAGAAGAAGAAGAAGAAGAAGAAGAAGAAGAAGAAGAAATATTAAATTGATTTATATTACATCCAACACGAAATATTATACATCACCATGGCCACCAAACACAAATACGCTCTTTCATACGCATATACACACCTGGATAGGTTATTCATATACACACCCGCGAGTGAATACAGCCATAACGTCACAGACTACACGCATTTTCATGCACACGCACATGACAACATACGCACACGTACACCCCCCCCCAAAAAAAAAAAAAAAACGCATTCACGTAAACATGCAACACGAGAATACAGGTATAAAAATATCCTCATTTTCAAAATAAAATTTCATTTAACTAGAAATGCCATAACAAGACGATTTCAGTTCCAGTGATCTTCTGAAAAAGAGATTTTATCTCGAAAATTCAAGAATAAAATACAGGTTAACACACAACACCATTGTTACCTTATTATTTTTTCTTTACATCTGCATTGTGATACTATTCAAAATCAACCTCCAAACCAATATATACACAATGCTTCTAGCAAATTATAAAACTTCTCATATATATATATATATATATATATATATATATATATATATATATATGATTTAATATACCAAGCGTGTTGGTAAATCCTCGCGGTGAAAAAAAAAACAGCAAATAGTTTGATTGTAAAAATATACTACCAAACATCAACCGGAAGAAAAAAATTTTTGAAAAAAGAAAACACCAAGATAGCCGTACCAACAAAAAATAATCTATTGGTACAGTATTTGGCCAAAAGAAAAAAAAAATTATATATATATATATATATATATATATATATATATATATATATATATATATATATATATTCATATAACCGCTAGGAGAATAGCTAATAAATAAAAAGTGCTCAATACCTAAGTAGAGCAAATAATAAAGATAAATCTAATGAGTCAGACGAACCTACTATTAGTTTCGCTTAATGCTCTTCAGGGCTAAGATCTGACTCTTATGAATCATGAGTCAGATCTTAGCCCTGAAGAGCATTAAGCGAAACTAATAGTAGGTTCGTCTGACTCATTAGATTTATCTTTATATATATATATATATATATATATATTATATATATATATATATATATATTTGTATATGTATAAGTATTAACTTACCGGTGGGTATAAGAACGATCGTTGGAAGCGCACAATATCCAGAGGTTAAGGTTGAGAAAAAACAAATACAAAGTGCTCAATACAATGTAGAGCATAACTTTATTTAAGAATGGAAATGAGTAACCTACTCGAGTTTCATCGATAGATTCTTCAGGGTTACTTTTAAATTAATCGAGTTTACGATTAATCTTTGGTGTTATAAACATGCCCGTTGGAATCTGCAATGTTTATAACACCAAAGATTAATCGTAAACTCGATTAATTTAAAAGTAACCCTGAAGAATCTATCGATGAAACTCGAGTAGGTTACTCATTTCCATTCTTAAATATATATATATATATATATATATATAGGTATATGTATATATATATATATGTGTGTGTGTGTGCATGTGTGTATGTGTGCGTGTGTGTGTTTGTGTTTTTCCGAAACTCTATATTTTTCTCTCCATCTCAGTCTATATTGATTTAGTGATCTCAGTCATTCCCATCTTGTCCCAGTCACTCCATGTTAGATGTGTGCATATGAACGTGCCTAATCCCCATTAGATATCTGAGATGCAATTTACCTCTCCTCCGGTGGCTCATGCACCAAAGCGTAGCCCACCTTCTCGCCTGGAACTTACCCTGTCATATGAAGCGACTAAATATTCACGAGGAATTAATCACAATATGTAAGCAACTCGCTTTCGAAAGTAGACTCACGCGGTCTGAGTAAATATAAGCTCAAGGAAATTTTACGCACGCCCTCTTCTGTTCGACGCGTTCAGCTTTTCAGTAGAAGGAAGCCATGTTTGTGTAGGCAAATGCGCATGCGTGCGGTTTTGTTTTTGTGAATAGCCGTGCGCTCCACTGCACATCTTGGTCTATCTGCAAGCGCTTCCCAAATTTGTGGATATGTAAGTCATTAGTATGCGTTTGTGTGGTAAATTAAATAAAGTATTTGGAGATAAGTATCTAAATGAAAGTGTGCAGATATACATGTTAACATATGGGTGCATATTTTATAGTTATGTGAATTCGTACACACACACACACACACACACGCAGACACACACACACACGCACGCACACACACACATATCTATATGTATGTAAATATGGGCTGTAATATATGGAAATAAATCTAATGGCATGCAGAAATTTAAAAAAAAAAAGGATTCCCAAAAATAAATTTATTTGTGGATAGCGAAGTCGACGTAAAAATGTTCGGTTTCCTATAGAATCTTCAAAATCATATTACGATGAGAATAGTGTTGTCTAAACTGAGTTGGAATTCTTTTCAAAATATCAAACTTGAGTTGTTATAATGCTTCCCAAATATATATATACCATTCCTACAACCTCCTACTACTAATTTCTACATCTAATTCCTTGCTACTACTCGTTCTCGTTAAAAACAAGACACGAAATCATACCATCGTTTCCTACCTGAGAATGGCAAATTGTATTGCCAAAAGCGTTTGTTTTGAAACCTTTGGGGGACTGTTATACCAGTTACACCCCGACACCAGAAAGATGGCCCGAAAATTGGAACGGATCAACGAAAAACTTGTCCGACAGGAATTGTCTGTACATTTCAACAAAACTAGTATATATATATATATATATATATATATATATATAATATATATATATTAACTACGCCAACTCATGGGAGGCTATTGCAGAAAACCGAGCGACCTGACGCCTCCTCGTCAAACAAGAGATGAAAACTAGTAAAAAAGAGACGAAAGAAGCCGCCACAGAAAAGAGAGCAAGAAGGAAGGAGAGAAAACAGCAACTCCAGCAAGCATCACTGTTTGTTTTCATTCACTGCACCAGAGATTGCCATTCTATAGCAGGTATTGTTAAAGGCAACGAAATATTTCTTCATTTATATCTGTTCAGACGACCAATGGTCTCACAATCGAATCTAAAGACGCTGGCTTTTATTACGTAATTCAGCGAACGTAATTAGCTATAACGACCTTGACAATTCCTGCTCCCCAGTTGTAGTCGTTCAAGTCCTTCATTCTTCGCGTATCAAAATCCAGATGGTGGGGAAATTGTCCCCTATTTTCTACTCAAGCGTTTTCGACTGTTTTGCCGGTAGTCCTCAGGGGATTGTCGGTTGTAGTGTCTGTTTGGTTTCATTCATTTGAATTTATTTATTCGTTGTTCATTCAATTAGGAGAATCTATTTCTTTTAAAGATTTGCTTGGTTTATTGTGTCACTTATTAAATATGTTTAGTATTTTACCGCCGGTGTTAAATGGAGTTTTACTTATGTTAGGTTTGTTGCATTTGATGCCGATCTACGAAAAATTATAAGAAGTCTTGAATGACGTCAATGGAAGATCACAAAGAATATATGTTGTCTTTAACATTACTTGCCTAAATAATAACTTGCTGGTAATATATATATATATATATATATATATATATATATATATATATATATATATACCGCAGTTACCATTAAATCGACCAAGCAAATAAGTATACAATAGTATTTACTTCGGGATTTTTCACTAAAATATATTAAAAAGTGCTCAATATAAAAAGCTAAATAGATAATTAAAATCGATTGATTTAAAATACAGATTGTTTAAAAATATACCGACTCGAGTTTCTCGCAATATCGCGAATCTTCGGGGTATATATATATATATATATATATATATATATATATATATATATATATATATATAATTGTTTAAAACGTTCAGGTTGAACACAATTGAACCGAGATAACCCCCCCAAACCCCCTGTTAACTTCTTCCCCTAAATAAATCCAAATTACTCCCAAAATTGCTTGAGTAAAATTTACACCAATACATGACCCCATCTCAAAATTCTACATACAAAAAACAAAAAAATATAAAATGCTGTTAAAATGAAGATATTTTTATATCATATTCATAGCTAATATTGAACAATATTTCAATTTATAAATATCATCTTCAGAGCTTGTTTTGCCTCCAGACCCATCGAGTGAGAAGCTGAAAATAATTTGAATTCAAAACAAAAACATTGATGTTCTAAGCTCTGAAGATGATTTTTTTAAATCGAAATATTGTTTCAATATTAGCTGTGAATATGATATAGAATATTTTCATTTTAACAGCATATTGTGTTGTTTTCATATCCTTTTATCTCTCTCTCTCTCTCTCTCTCTCTATATATATATATATATATATATATATATATATGAAAATTTAACATTTTGAAAAAACATGATGTTTGTTATGTGATTGCTGACAGATCTGTTTAGACCAAATCGATAAGTTGGTCTTCATCAAAGAGCGACATAGATGGGAAGAAAGATATCCGTTAAAAAGACTGTTTACAAAAAACGAACGCTGAAATTTTGAAAAATACATGTTCTGTTTTTAAAAAAAAATATTTTTAATTTTTAAAAATCAGAAGCATTATAGTTTATAATAAAACTCAAAAGAGTTTGTTGTAAAGATATATAAAAAATGTAAAGTGGGTATCAAAATAGTATAGTATATATTTCAGCTGTTAAAAATATACAAGTCCACAGTGTAATTTGAAGAAAGATGTTAAGAATGTTAAGTCTTTTTAAGATGTTAAGATGTTAAGTCTTTTTAACGGATATCTTTCTTCCCATCTATGTCGCTCTTTGATGAAGACCAACTTATCGATTTGGTCGAAACAGATCTGTCAGCAATCACATAACAAACATCATATGTTTTTTCAAAATGTTAAATTTTCATACTGTCGGATTAATTTCCATCTATTTTTCATATATATATATATATATATATATATATATGGATAAATAAATAAAGTTAAATCTGATACAAGTTTCTACATTCCTTTGACAAGTCAAAAATCTTTGAACTCGGAAGACTTGTTTAATCGTTCATTAAAACAATCTATTCTGAGCCATTTCTTGTCCGCATAGAAAAGCTCTAATTCGTCAGCTAGCCATGCCAACGCTTAGAGCATTTTTTATGGTCGGCAAGAGGGGAAAGATTACCGATTTGTGTGTGCGTGGGTGTGTAAAGGAGAATGGGAGTATATGTGAGTGCGTGTGTTAGCCAGCGCAGTGGAGGTGGGGGGCAGAAATTGTCAAGGTCTTTATGGCTAATTACGCTCGCTGAATTACGTACATAAAAGCCGGCATCTTCAGATTCGATTGTAAGACCAATGGCCGTCTGAACAGACATAAAACGTTCAAAATGGCCAGCAGCCATAGACTGGACAATTTTATGCCGATTTTGCCTTAATTACTCTTCAAATCCGGTTAACGCCATTTTGCCTTACATTCACTAATTACCATCTACTTATATATATATATATATATATCTTATTATAATGGAGATTGTGAGTTTTTCTATCTGTAACCGAAACTATATTATTACTCAAGTGACAATTACCTTAGTTATTTTCGTTACATTCTCCATGATTATCATTTTATCTTAAACCTCAATTATTAATAAAATTGTTTTACATTATTATTACTGTTGACCATATCTACATACTGATAACATTCAATTGTATTTATATACAACAAAATAGCGGTTTACAATGTGAACGGGAAGGCTAATTTGCATATTGATATTAAATTTGATTTTAATAAATATGTGTTAGGTATTATTGGTTTCTAATTGTTTGGTTTTATCTTAATGAATATGAGCAAAAATATCTTCAATAAATCTTAAAAGAAATCCATTAACAAGAAAAAATAAATGTAATTTTATTCTTTACTTCCTATTTTAACTAAATAGTTAAATTAGAAAAAAAATAGCAATGAAAGACGGAAGTGATGGACGAGTAAGTTTCAGTTGTTCTATGTTTCAAATCTTTTTATCTGCATTCTTATTTAGTTCCATTAGCCTTTCTAATTTGATAATATTTTATTACATTAAAACTTAAATACTTGCACCAGGAGGGTGCATATATTTTCTAATACATATATATATATATATATATATATATATATATATATATATATATATATATATATCCCAGTCTTGGGTAGGTAACCAGTCTAGGAGAGGGATAACACTGAATTCAAAATTCCCGAGGTCGGTCGTTGATTGGGTTTGTGGCAACCCTTGATGCACCAATTCTTTCCTATCGACTGTGCCAAAAAGTGTGGATGGTCCAACACAAGCTTCACCACTATGAACAAGTCACTGTGTGGGTGTTCATTGTGTGTATGAACCCTCATACGTCGGAAATCGACGGGAGAGTCCTTTATATATATATATATATATGAGTTAGGAGTAAGGATATGAATCCGACGGTAAATGTATAGATAAAAGGGTATGAAAACACACAGTGTTGTTAAAATTAATATATTTTTATATCATTTTCATTGCTAATATTATAAATTGAAATATTATCAATATTAGCAATGAAAATTATATAAAAAATATATTCATTTTAACAACATTGTGTGTTTTCATATCCTTTTATACAGGGTGTTCCAAAATAATGTATACACTCTTTAGATATTAATATTTAATAATACGTTTTTTTTTCTACATTCTGCCATTGCCCCAAGTAGTTTTTGTCTTATGAAAGTTAATTTGCTATGTTCTTTGTATATTTTACTTTATAATTCTTTAAGTCTGTATCCTTTCTCTTGTATCAATCTTATTTACAAGTCAAAATACCTAAACTGAATAAGTTATAATGATTCAAAGAGTGTATATATATATATATATATATATATATATATATATATATATATATATATATATATATATATATATATCCCCTACAGATAGTAGAGATAATAATAATAGATTAAAATTTATAATTTACTGTAACAAATTTAAAAAAATTAAATTTAATCTATAACAATAATAATAATAATAATAATAATAATAATAATAATAATAATAATAATAATAATAATAATAATAATTCTTTCCCTTCCAAAAAGGAAGAAAAACTCTAAATTTGAAGCTATTAATCCTCACTTTAAAAATTGACCTTGTGTCACATTTTGCTCTTGCGGATGTGTTGGTAAATACGTCCATACAATAGGTAAAACGGAAAGTACTGGAGTTTTGAAAAGACTTATTATCACTCTCTTCTAATAGTTAACCATCAGATAACACTAGAGTGAACATGGAAATTTCTCAATATTTATTCAGGAGATCCTGGTGGTATGAAGAGACTTAATAACACTCTATTTAACCATTTTCAAACCAAATTTCCCCCACGATCATGAGAGTCCTGGATCTGTAATGAGACTTACTATCACTCTAGTCAAATAATAAACCATCTCATTTGATGAAACTCTTCACAACTCATGGCTCTCCACAGTAACTATTATTAAGATATTTCCATGTTCCCTCTAAACTCTATTAAAATAATCAACCATCTCATAACATTAAAGTCATTAAATTGTCTTAATTGTTACTGAGTCCTGGTGTTGTGAAGAGACTTGCTATTCTTTATTCCAATGGTCAGCCATCAAATACATCTAGTGTGAAAATGCAAATGTCTAGTTTATAAGTACTGGGGAGAGTCCTGGTTTTGTGAAGAGACTTGCTATCCCTTTATTCGAATGGTCAGCCATCAAATACATCTAGTGTTAAAATGCAAATGTCTTAACAATAATTACTGAGTAGAGTCCTGGTGTTGTAGTGAGATTTGCTATCACTCTGTTACTTTGTCAGCCGTCAGATATCTCAAGCGAAAACACGGAAATATCTCAACGATAGTAACTGAGGAGAATCCGGAGATTGTGTTGATACTTGCTATCACTTCCATCAAATATGTCAACCATCAGATATCTCTTCAAAATGTCTCAACAATAGTTACTGAGGAGAGTCCTGGTGATGTGAAGTGACCTGTCATCCCTTTATTCCAATGGTCAATCATCAAATACATCTAGTGTGAAAATGCAAATGACTTGACTATAAATACTGAGGAGAGTCCTTGTGTTGTGAAGAGACTTGCTATCCCTTTATTCCAGTGGTCAACCATCAAATACATCTAATGTGAAAATGGAAATGACTATAATTACTGAGGAGAGTCCTGGTGTTGTGAAGAGACTTGCTATCCCTTTATTCCAGTGGTCAACCATCAAATACATCTAGTGTGAAAATTGAAATACCTTGACTATAATTACTGAGGAGAGTCCTTGTGTTTTGAAGAGATTTGCTATCCCTTTCTTCCAGTGGTCAACCATCAATACATCTAGTGTGAAAATGCAAATGTCTTGACTGTAATTACTGAGGAGAGTCCTGGTATTGTGAAGAGACTTGCTATCCCTTTATCCCAGTGGTCAATCATCAAATACATCTAGTGTGAAAATACAAATGACTAAACAGCGCTAATTACTCAAAAGAACAGTGGAGATTTGTCGATACTTTTTTTTTGGTCGCTCAAGATCCAACGACAACCACAGGACGTGTTGGTGTGAATAATATAAATAATACACTACAATCTCAACATTCAAAGAATATATATGAATTAGAGACAAAAAATAGAACGAAAAAACGAAAAAGAGAAAAGAAAAAAAGACCGATTTAGTACTCTAATGTAATCTTTTGTTCTTTTAACTGTAGTGTAATTCTGCGCGCCGACAGATGGCGTTGTAGGCGTCTGTTGCGAAAATATGGCGTCGGAGTAATCAGAGAAAAAAAAAAAAAAAAAAAAAAGAAGAAAAGGAACGAAAAATGTCAACCGCTCATAATAAGCTGATTATCCAGCAGGTAATTATTATTAATTCGATAAGGACGCTTAGCTGGGAAACACAGTTGCGAAAAAGTTTCCGCAGAAATTATCAGCTAAGGAAAAAAAAAAATAAAAAAATAAATAAAGGAAATTTATATGAACAACATAAAACAAAAAAACAAAAAACAAAACAAAACAAACAAGTGACGAAATAAAGCAAATGGTAGGAGGAAGAAGGGGAGAAGGAGGTGAAGGTGCAGGAGGGATAAATGAGTGATTCAATTTACTGACTGTTTTTATTGTAATTAAATATGACAGAATCTATTTTGAATGTGAGACGCTGCCCTCCTTTCTAAATACATACATACATACATATTTACATGCACATATACATACATACAAACATACGTGTTTGTACCTGAGAGTGTGTTTGCGTGTGTGTGTGTATATATACATGGGGAAGTGGATAAAGAAAATATAGAGTGTTTATGCAGCATATACAGATTTACGGTCTCTCTGCAGACATATGCAATTGTCTGCGTATATATATAAAAGAGACGGAGAGAGACAGAGAGAGAGACTGAGGGATAGAAAAGGAGAGAGAAAAGACAAACTGAAGTGATAAGACAAACAGGAATATTTATTTTATGTTATTACTTTTTTACTTTGTTAATTGTATATAAATCTATCTATCTACGTATATATATATATATATATATATATATATATATATATATATATATATATATATAGAGAGAGAGAGAGAGAGAGAGAGAGAGAGAGTTAACAATTAATGGTAAAATGAATGAAAGGATGAAATAAAAATGAATGAAATGAGGGGGATAAATGAAAAATCCTTTCAAGGGACCCTCTCAAAAGTATTAAAACACTTTTTGAGAGTGGGGTCCCTGATAGAAAGTTCTTCTCATCTATTATTAGGCTCCTTTGAAGCATCAAGTTGATATAATTATTCTATAAGTTATTAGAGAAGATAAAATCCGTCTCTTACCTTTGTAATATCTGTTGAAAATGGGTTTGAGTTTTATATATATATATATATATATATATATATATATATATATATATATATATATATATCTAATCTTGTCTGGTTAACCTCCGGTGAATATTGCTACATTGTAACTTGAATTGAATACGAAAATAAAAATAATATAATAATAATAATATAATATAATATAATAATATAATATAAAAATATATATATATATATATATATATATATATATATATATATATATATATATAGAGAGAGAGAGAGAGAAGAGGGAAAGACAGAGAGACAGAGACAGACAGACAGACAGACATAGGGATACAGAAGGAAAAATAGTGAGAGACGGTGTGTGTGTGTATGTGTCCTGGAATCATTGCTCATGAATCGGTGCTGGAGAAATCTGTGTGTGTTTTTCCATATATGTACGTCATATATATATATATATATATATATATATATATATATATATATATATATATATATATATTAGCATCATTAGCGGGTGTAAAAAATTCCTGAAATAGTCAACAAATCTCTATATATATCTCTCAATCAATCTTTTCCTCTTCCCTTTCTTTCTTTCTTTCTTTCTTTCTTTTTTTCTTACCGACTGTATGACTGTCTGTCTCTCTCTGGTACTCTCTCTCTCTTCCTATCTATTTATCTCTCTCTTTCTCTCTCTCTATATATATATATCTATATATCTATATATCTATATATATATATATATATATATATATATATATGTACATATATATATATATTCATATATATAATGGAATTTGATAATTTGCTTTTTGAAGCATTGTTAAGTAAAGTATATTATTAATTTATATTTTTGAAGGTAATTACAATGTGTATATTGTATAAAATTTGATAATTATTGAAAATAATCATGACAAGCAAACTCAGCGAATAACGCACGCAACGTGGCAGACCGTACAAAAGTTGGAACAGCTGTACGGTGTTCCATGTTGCGCGCGTTATTCGCTGAGTTTGCTTCTCATGATTATTTTCAATAATCATAAAATTTTATACGATATACACATTGTAATTGCCTTTAAAAAAATATATATATATTATATATATATATATATATATATATATATATATTATATATATATATATAATTCAAAGAATCACGTTAATTTAAATTTAAATTAGGTCAATAAATTCCCTTACTTAAAAAACCTTTTTTTATAAAATTCATCAGACGTTTTTATTTAAAACAAAATTAATTCACTTTGACAGCTCGCTTTTCCCAAATCCCGTTTACCTGCCCAGAGCTCAATGGGTCACAAATGGTCACGTTTTGTCTGGTATATATATTATATATATATATATAAATTAAAGTGACGATTTATTCTATTCTTGATATCGGTGGAAAGAACACGTAAGATTTTGAATAGTGTTTTGTAATAAAAAAATCGGCATTAACAAGAAAAAAAATTGGCTTCCCTATAAAAAAATATATATATATATATATATATATATATATATATATATATATATATTGTACTAATTTTTCAACCCGTCACCCTCCCTCTCTCTTTATCTATCACTCTCTCACTCTCATCCTTTCTATCACTCTTTCTATCATTGTTGGGCCTAGAGCACAATCAAAAGTCATTCACCTGAATGTACTCTCCTCTGAATTCTAAACACTTTTTTGTATTGCCCTTGTATTTTATATGTACATGTTTTTTTATGCACACAGAACACACACACACATATATATATATATATATATATATATATATATATATATATACAAAGTGTGTCACAAAAGTATCGACTTTAAGGCTGTATTTACCAAAATAGAAATGAACAGAATATAAGGTGTGCCAAAAAGTACAAACAATCTGGATACATGACACACTATCTATATAGATTTATATCATAGATAACATGGGTGCTATATTTTTTAATAAACAATGCTCACTATTATGAATAGTGCAATTATACCTATGTTAACTTATGTTATGCCTACCTCAATTTACAAACAAATATGTGTATATATATATATGTGTGTGTGTGTTTGTTTGTGTGTGTTGTGTGTGTATGTGTGTCTGTGTGTGTGCGTGTGTGTGTGCATCTTTCGCAGTGTTTTATGCTAACTTTATGTCATATGTAAATTGGTCTGAAGATCGCATAGTCGAGGAACTGTCAGAATCAGGCACCATGTCAATACTAATTTAGCACACACATACACACAACACCCATATACACACACTTACACACACACACACCACACACACACATATATATTTATATAATATATATATATATATATATAATATGTGTGTGTGTGTGTGTGTGTGTGTGTCTTTCGAAGTGTTTTATGCTGCAAGTATATGTCATATATGATAGTAATCAAGAACCCCACACGTCGGAGGGCAAAGGACATATGCTACGTCCAATTTGGAGGCGCCGGGTGGCAACAGGCCATCTACCCAATTAGATTTGGTGGCCTTGGGGTACTGTCTACATCAAATTAGGTAAGTATTAATATGAATTTTGAATGCATTTTTTAAAATGTTTAAATGGTTGAATGAAGATGTCAAAATTACATATACAAGGTGTGTCAAGAAAGTATAGAGATTTTCAGTACTTTTTGATACACCTTGTATTCTAAAAGATTAACGTTTCTTTCATTGTTTAATTCCCTCTTGGTAATTACAGCTTTGAAATCTATTTTTTTTTACAAAATTAACGTTACATTTAAGGTTTATTCCTATCTTGGTAAATACAGCTTCAATCTCAATACTTTTATTACACACCTAGTATACTAGAAATGGACAAATTACAACAAATAATTCTGTGTTTTTAGACAGGGAGTAAT
>CM042149.1:121534681-121562181 GCA_023376005.1 Doryteuthis pealeii
GGGAGAGGATAGAGACGCGAAATCTGCCGCAATTATTATATTTTCGGAAGCGGCTAATGCTTACGTATGGGGATCAGTTTGCTGAAAAAGCATCCTGGATTTGACATTAACTGTATCTGTTAAGGAGATTCCAATTCTTAAAATTTGGGTAATGTGTAGTCCCTACTGGCATTGCCATCACTTCTAGCTCCACTTTGACCCGGAGTGGTGGTAACATGGTAAGGAGGGCCCCATTTATGTGGTCAAATCATCATCATCATCATAATCATCAGGTTCCGCTGACAGCATGATACCCATGGACTCAATCTCTCCCCTCTCTCCCCCTGCTCTCTCTCCCCCTCCCCCTCCCCTCTCTTCTCTGCTCTCGCTCTCTCTCTCTCTCTCTCTCTCTGTCCGTATCGACCCTTTGCTCCTGACTAAATTCTAAATTGAATTGCAACCGTAGTATAAGTAAGTAAAGTAAAGTCGTCGGGGTGGCCTAAAGTAAGTATCAGCCAATCAGCGAAGGAGTCTATCACCTTTTCACTAGCGCTAAACCAAGGAGATTGCTTTTATTTAGCGTTTGAAGTGGAGTGCCTCACCTACCATCAGCTCCTTACTTTAACGCACAGATCCCTGTGCTACTGGTATCGGACTAGGAACCTTGTGGTTTCTAGCTGAACGCTCTACCGACTGAGCTAACTATACCCTGGGTGAAATAATTGGATTCTGACTTTTCATATGGTATTATCACTATATGAAATGCAAAGAGCAGAGACTAGGATTCGATCACCAATCCATTATCTACGACGATAACTATTACACTACAAGCGCCTCCCTCATCTGAATCATTGAAAACAATTTAACCACTTTATTTTCAACCTTTTTATAGTATTACGTAGCGGCCTTCTTCGCTACTCTAAATCGTGTAAGTAAGTAGTCGTTGCGGGTATATATAGTCACGTAGCGAAGTATGTAGTAGTCAGTTACTACCGACTACTGGACTTCAATAACAAAAGATACCTATGTACAAAGATAGGACCCTTCTTTATTTTCTTCGGTGTGTGGGTGGTAAAGGCGCAGAGCTTCACAATGAAAATACGGCGGTTGGCGAAGAGCGGTCGTCGAGTGTTTCACAGTGGAAAAAATGCCGAGGAGGTTGACGGGAAACCGAGATGATGCTATCGGATGTTCGCTGAGGCCTCTCTGACTGTCGGCTCGACCCTCTGGCTTTAGTACTGACGACACGCCTACGCATTTTTTCTTTTGATCTGATAACGGACGTTTGTTATATATTTCTTTATCTTCTCCCTGCTTCCTTGACCGGAAAGCCTCGCTTTCGTTTCCCCCTTTTTTTTAATATATATTTTTATAAATCTCTTTGTCTTTTTGCCGGAAGTACCGTAATCTGGACAATGACAATACAACAATAGTAACATTGATTAATTTGACAAGCAAAGTATTATCCCTATTGTGTTAAATAGTATTACTATTGCTCTTCTAAAAGGATGGATTTGGCATTAAATTATACACCAATACTGATATGTTATAAACAAAGAAACCAAACATGTTCCTCATTGGATATACAAGGTGTGTCAAAAAGACAAAATTGTTTGTACTTTTTGACACTCCTTGTATTCTGAAAAAATAATATTCCGTCATTGTTAATTTCTATCTTGGTAAATACAGTTTCAAACACGGCACTTTTCACACACCTTGTATTCTGCAAAAAAAAAAAATGAACGTTCCATTCATTGTTCATTTCTATCTTGGTAAATACAGCTTGAAACTCGACACTTTTATGACACACCTTGTATTCTGAAAAAATAGTATTCGATTCATTGTTCATTTCTATCTTGGTAAATACTGAATCAAACTCTGAACTTTTATGACACACCTTGTATTCTGGAAAAAAATAACGTTCCATTAATTGTTCTTTTCTATCTTGGTAAATACATCTTCAAACTCGGGCACTTTTATGACACACCTTGTATTCTGAAAAAATTAACCTTCCATTCATTGTTCATTTCTATCTTGGTAAATACAGTTTCAAACACGGCACTTTTGACACACCTTTTACTCTGAAAAAAAATGAACGTTCCACTCATTGTTCTTTTCTATCTTGGTAAATACAGCTTCAAACTCGGCACTTTTATGACACACCTTGTAGTCTGAAAAAATTAACCTTCCATTGATTGTTCATTTCTATCTTGGTGAATACAGATTCAAACTCGGCACTTTTATGACACACCTTGTATTCTGAAAAAAATGAACGTTCCATTCATTATTCATTTCTATCTTGGTAAATATAGTTTCAATCTCGATACTTTTATGACACTCCTTGTATTTCTTAAACGCAAGATGCGTTTTTTGTTGTCCTGCTCCAATGTTATATAACAATGACAAGCTTAGTAAAATTTCAATATTCGTAGAAAATATTTTTGTATTATTTAGAGCCTTAATAAGTCTTCTGTGTTAACAAAAGACATGTCCATTGGTTTTGTTTTCTTATCGCATTGTGTTAACACACATAACTAGAAGACTTCAAGAAATAACAAAAACAAAAACAAAACAAAGACAGGCCAATGGAAGAGTTCAATGCCGGATCCAATTAAAAATCGTCCCCAATGAATTTGTTGGCTTTCTTAAAATGATGGATTCTTTTGGGCAAGGAAAAACTGAACAACATTTTTTCTGTATTTATTCATTTTTTTGTTTGTTTTTTTGTTTTTGTTTTTTTGTTTTTTTTCAGAATCTTTTTTATTTTTTTTTCAAATATATTAGATGTCATGTTGGGAGACGTTTGCAAATAATCAACTTTTCAAACATGATATTTCCTCATTAATGCAATAATTTATGAATTTAAGTCTCTCAGGCTTAACCAAAAGTGCGGTAAACATCTTGCTGTGTTTTTTAGCAATAAAGTTTCCAAACAATTCATTTGGCTGGTTCAACATTAAACCCTACCCTATTTGACCTCTTAGACTCTCTCTCTCTTCTCTCTTTTCCCTCTCTCTCTCTCGTTCTCTTCTCTCTCTCCTCTCTCTACTATCTCTTCTATCTATTTCTATTTTTCCCTCTTACCCTCTCCTCCTCTTCTCTCTCTCTATTTCTCTCTCTCTCTCTCTCTCTTCTCTATCTATCTAAGTCTTTTCCCTCTTAGACTCTCCTGCTCTCTCTTCTAATCTGTCTATCTCTCTCTCTCTCTCTCTCTATATATATATATATATATATATATATATATATATATATATATATATATTAAAAAAGAAGATCTGCTAAATGGATTATGGTTTTTTGTGGGACGGAATCTGGTTAATTAACGCCTGAAGAAGATATTAGAAGATCTGAAACACGTGTCGCTAATGTAAAATAATAATTATTTTATTAAAAAAAGAACATAATCATAAAGATCAAAACCGCGGTGGCAAATGCCGCCAAAAATTGGCCTTGTATCACATGTTGCTCGTTGGTAAATAAATCCGATTCAAAGACCATATTACGACAACGCTGAAGAAATGTCTGATCACACCATCAAGCGTGAAAGATCTGGCCTCCAACATACAGAGTTGGTGAGACACCGGCCGCGGAGAAGGTGAGCGGCTCAATATCGAGATTAACAGAGCTGCATAGCGTGACGTCTTCGTCGTCATGAACCACCAAATGCAGATGGGAATTTTCCTTGCAATGTGTGTGACGGCATCAGCAAGTCCAGAATTGGACTAACTAGCCACCAGAGAATCTACAACTGTTAAAGACATGGCGTGACATCATCATCGTCTGCGAGGGACTTCTAAAAGAAAAAAAAGGTAAATACATATAAGAATGTCTTTGGCATTAAATAACCCACGAAGATTGGTATGTCATTAAACACAGAAAAACTAAAACCAAATCAAACCAAACCACTCCCTATTGGATAATATGATAATTAAGACATAATAGCATTTTCTATTTCATTCTAACGTAAGTTAATCAGAGACGCGCACAGCTTTTCGCCAAGGGACAATCATTTCACACCGATAAGTTAAAAATAATTTGTAAACTAAATTTAAGCATTCTCAGAAGCCGACATTTTCAAATTTTATATTTTATTCGTTAACACTATTTCCTCGTTAAACATACGATGGAAATGTAAGGGAAAGTTTTCTACTTATTACAAGGGACTGCTGAAAAGTTCACAGCCCAACCAAAAGCCTTGAAACGTATACACCATTTAACATATTCATTATGTTATTCAACACATTTCGCTTACCATTTCTAATTATTAGAAATTCCTTTTGTAAACCAGTGTTATCGTTTCATTCATCTTTCATTTCTGGTGTTACGTACTGAGATTTTCACGGTACCAAATCGATATAATGTTGTATACCCTTCATTACTTCTTTACTTCTTACTTGCTTCTATTATCTTGGACATCTATTCTTCTGGCCGACTTTGCTTCTTCTATCATCTTGGTCTGGTCTAGCGTCTGGTGTTGACTTGGGGATTTCCGGTCTGGTCTTCTATTTGGGATTTCTCCTTATCAGAAGCCCTGTGTCATTGTTAGTTTTTATAGGTAATAACACAAGACTCCGATTTGCTTTGATCTTACTTTATTTTCAAATCCTTAACCAGACAACCTGCGCAGTGATACTTACATCTTACGAGCTCGGCTTCTAACTTCTAACTGCTGAGATTTACTTCTATCCTTAAACCGGAACAAGGTATGCTATGCCTTCCGGTTCTCACGATTTATCCCCTGAAGGAAAGGTGAGAGTGAGGTCAAGCGCCGTCACTCACCCTCAAGGCCATCAGCTGCACTAATCGCCATTATGTTTCTACACTATTGCCATAAATATTAGGCATCTAATAATTATGTAACATTGGCTTGGTAAATAGAGCTTCTGTCTCTAAATCCTTCTGAACACACCTTGTATTTTGAGGAAAATTTTAAATTTAATTTAACGTTTAATTCATTGCTCATATCTGTGTTGGTAAATAAAGCTTCTGTTTCGATACTTTCTGAACATACGTCGTATTCTGAAGAAAATTAACGTTTCATTAATTGTTCATTCCTGTTTTTGTAGATACATCTGCTGTCTCTATACTTTGTAGACATACATCATATTTTGAAGAAAATTAACGTTTCATTCATTGTTCATTTATCTCTTGGTAAATAGTGCTCCTGTCTCCAAATCTTTCTGAACACACCACGTATTTTGAAGAAAATTATCGTTTCAGTAAAATGTTCATTCCTGTCTTTGTCTTTACTGCTGTCTCAATACTTTTTGAACATACATCAAATTATTTAGCGAATATATGAAAGAAAATCGCTTCTTTACTGGCTTGATAACTTTTTATTTAATAATTTGATAATTTGTATTATTTGTATTATTCGGACCATTGTTCTCATCTTCTCGAAACCGGAAAACCCCTCCTCAAACTTTTTTCAGAGAATTAAAAAGGGGATGAACATAAGGGTGACGATGATACCAATTGGATCTGGGTGGCCTTGCAATGGGTAATCTGAACATTAGTTTCATAAATGAGAATAACCTCCCCTTGTTTGTTTCCCTTTGAGTGAGTCGTATGTTTTTGTCGGCCATTTTCATTTCACCGTAAATCTACACGGAAAATACGAATTTGTCCAAATCAATACAACTGCATGTTTTAACATGAAAATATCATAAAATGTGTTCTTAATAACAATTAAGTTTATTTCAAATAATGCGCAAGCACAATTAAGAACACATTTCATGCTATTTTCATGTTAAAACATGCAGTTGTATTGATTCGAACAGTGTAGATTCACGGTGAAATGAAAATGGCCGACCAAAACATACGGCTTCCTCAAAGTGATACAAACAAGAGGAGGTTACTCTCATTTATGTAACTAATGTTCAGATTACCTTGAAATAGTCCCCAAATAGGCAAAAAGATTGATGAAATTGGAAATTAGAGGAAGAATCGAGGCCCTTAAAACAGCAGCATTGTTAAGAACCGCTTGAATACTCAGAAGAGATCTGGTGAGACTTGCTAGTGTAAAATGATACAAAATGCAACCAAAATAATTACAACAGCCAGAATTCCACAGAAAGCTATGTAAATATGTTGTATATTGTACAAACGGAAATAGGAATTTCCGGTTAAATTAAACAAAGAAAAGATGAAAAAATGACAAAGGACTTTTTTTCCAGTTAAAAGCGAACCAAGTTTAAAAAAACGGAAGCGAGGCTTTCCGGTCAAAGAAGCAGGGAGAAGATAAATAAATATATAAAAAATGCCCGTTATCAGATCAAAAGATAAAGATGCGTAGGAGTACCTATCAATATAAAAGGCCTGAGGGTTCGAGCCGACAAGGCAGTCGTCAGTCAGACAGGAGACAGCGAACAAAGCACAAGGAGCCAACGTCGACACGGTCCATCGCTGCCAGCGGGCAGTGAGGTTCGTCCACCCCTTACACCTCACCAGCCCCCTTTACCTCACCATCCCAGCAGTAGTAGTAGTCATTGTCAACGCTCGCCGCCCACCACGTACAGCCGAGAAGAGAAATAAAGTCAAAACTCCTACTATACGCATGTGTTGTGGTTTCTTAAGTCCGACTACACACTTCGCTACGCAAAATATAGATATTTGGTACCGTGAAAACCCCAGTACGTAACAAATGCACGCATAAGGTAGGGTTTGTCTGCTGTAGGTATTTTATCAATCATATGGAAATTCGATCTCACTGATAAGTTAAAGCGATAATTCTTCCAAGCAGTAGTTGTATCAGTGCTACTGTACGACTGCACCACTTGGACCCTAACAAAGCGACAAGAGAATAAGCTAGATGGGAGTTGCACAATAATGTACAGTGCGACCTTGAACAAATCACGGAAACAACACATCGAAAGAAGGCAACTGCACGACCACTTCCCTCCTATCACACAAACCACACAAGTGAGGTGAATAAAATATGCTGGACACTGTTGGAGAAGTAAGCACGAACTCATAAGTGACGTTCTCCTGTGGAAACCTGGACATTGGCACGTTAATGTGGAGCGTCAATCAAAGACCTAATAATTTATTTCATTAATTGGGTTACAGTAATGGTTGATTTTAACGTTAATGTAAAAATCAGTGCTTCTTTTACGCAATTACTCCCAGATCCACCCTGACGCAAAGTGGTAGTACCTGTTTGGGTCCTTTTATTTTTGTAAATATCAATTCGGAGACTTGATAAGATTAAAACCAACTTTTTTAAAAAGTTATTTTTATATCATCTAATCCCACACCACACACCGCACACCACAAATATATATATATGTTATATACATATATATATATATATATATATATATATATATATATATATACATCATATATATATATATATATATAGAGAGAGAGAGAGAGAGAGAGAGAGAGAGAGAGAGAGAGAGAGATATGTGTATATATATATAAAGTATGTGTATATATTCACATTTCAATTTACAGCTTTATAACCCGATAGTGTCTGTGTCTAGGCGTTCCCTGGTAATTATGATTTATGAAGGGAGATAACTGTTAAGTGCTATTTATTTGTTTAACCATATAAATGTTTGATTGATTAAGATATAGATTTCATACAAAGGATTTGACTTGAATTTGAGCTATAAAACGCGACTATTATTATTATCATTATTATTATTATCATTATTATTATTATTGATAATAATAATAATAATAATAATAATAATAATAATAATAATAATAATAATAATAATAATGAGAAGGAGCTTAAACAGACTAGCTGTCTCCTGATACATAACAAGAACCACCTGATACTACTCGTGTGAAAACTGATTTGAAATGTCCTATCAGTTTTAATTGGTGCAATCATATTGGCGTTGATTAATTTGATTATCAAATATGATAATGATGAATGATTATTATTATTATTATTATTATTATTGTTGTTGTTGTTGTTATTATTATTATTATTGTTGTTGTTGGTGGTGGTGCTGTTGTCGTTTTTAATGTTTTTGTTTGACAAATAAAGGACAAATAGCAGGAGGTGGGCATCGGCACTTAGGAAACATTCTTTTCTTTCACCCGTTTGCTATAAGAATGTTATTGATATAATAACTAAAAATATGAATAAATAATAATAATGATAATAATAATAATAATAATAATAATAATAATAATAATAATAATGATCAATGACAGAAAGTCATCCTGTCGGCTGGGGCTGTAGAATACAACGACTACACCACTGCAGAGGGGTAAAATCTCTCAACCCCAATGGGGTCAGCTGTTGGTCATGGGTCCTGTGATGCTTAAGGACGGAATCCTCGTTGCTGAATAGTCCATGACATGCAAGAGACTAATTTAAGGTACCCTCCGATATGACAGTTGGTACCGACCCTATTGCTCTTATGACAAACTCTCAAAATTTTTATCACGTGCTAGAAGGCGATGACTGAGGGTCTTAGTGTCCTGTGTATGACATTAAACTGCATCTAAAAGTGAGGTTTCAATGCTGGATCTCTGAGGAGTGTAGATTGCTCTTTCATCGCCATCTATGGGTTAAATCGAAAAATGAGTATTAAAAATGTTGTTAAAAAATTGAGTTTAAGTATTAAAAATTCGAAATACCCATCAAGGATGAATAAAACAAAACGTCTCTGTCATAAAATAACCCAAGAATAGGTGACATGCCGTAAAATCCAACCGATCAAATCCATATAAACCAATTATATGAAAGTGAAAATAGATAAGACGCAACGGAATAGCAAGTGTAGGATGTGTGGAGACGATAAGTAAATGCAGCAAAGTAGCACAAAGAGTACAAAACTAGGCACGACTGGATGGTTGGGAACAGTGATCCACTGGGAATTGTGCAAGAAATTAAACTTTGACCATACTACGTTTTTTGAGAATGAAACGCATAAAAGTCTCTTTGAGATACAAACTGGTCACCCAAGTCCCGACCAGAGATCAGACCTAGAGTTATATAACAAGAGGAGAACTAGTCATCTAGCAGATTTTGCTGTTCTGGTGGACAACAGATTAAAAATGAAAGAAAATGAAAAGATAAACAAATACTTGGATCTTGCCTGAGAACTGAGAAAAAATTAGGAATATGACGTTGAAGGTGATACCAATTATAGTTGGTACCCAAGGATTTGGAGAAAAAAACACTGGAGAAATTGGATAACAGAGGATGAATCGAGATCATTCAAACCATATTATTGTTAAAATCGGCTTCAATAATCACAAGGGTCTTGGAGACTCGGGGTAACCTGCGGTCATGCAGACTCCTGTAAAAAACCACTAGTCAATGCTGATGAAAAAAAAAATGCGTCTAATAATAATAATAATAATAATAATAATAATAATAACAATTGTCGTGGATTTTGCTGTCTCGGGTGAAAATGAAAGAAAGCAAAAAGATAGACAAATACTTAGACCTTGGCAGAGTACTGAAGAAACTTGAAGCTGAAGATTATATCAATTGTAATAGGCACCCTTGGAACGAGCCCCAAAGCTCTGCAAAAGAATTTGGGGGAATTGAAAATCAGAAAAATAATCGAGACCATCCAAACTACTGTACTGTAGTTTGGGATCGGCTAGAATACTCAGAAGAGACCTGAAAACCTGAGGAGACTTGTTGTCACTCATCCTCCAGTGAACAACCGGCAACGGCCGGTGTGAAAACTCGATATTAATAATAATAATAATAATTATAATAACAACAAGGAGGAAGATAAGAAGGAGAGGAAAGAAAATAACTGCATTTCAAAAAACTTGTCTTTATAAATAGTTAATTATGGTGGCACGTGGCGTGTAATGGTTATCGTCGTACGAAATGGTCACGGTGACAAGAGTTCAAAAATAAGATATGCATCCAGCTATTCTCCTTCCAACTTTTGGTATGGCAACCAGTTGAGGAGAAGGAAAATATTGAATTCCAACCATTTAAGGCATAAAAGTTAACCTTGTGTCGCATACCGCTCGTGTGCAGCGGTTGGGTGAATATATACTTTTGAATTGCGAGTTCGATCTTCGCTGGATGCTCCATACTTGCCATCTTGCACCATTTTTAAAGACTTGTCGCTTTATAAATAGCTGGTGGTATTAGTATTTAGGGCCGGGTTAGCTCTGTCGGTAGAGTGTTCGGCTAGAAACCACAAGGTTCCTAGTTCGATACCGGCCCTCGCCAACTCAGTATATGAGTAGCACAGGATATGTGCGGTAAAGTAAGGAGTTTATGATAGGTGTGGCGCTCCCTCTCAGACAAAAAAGAATCTCTTTGGTCTAGCACTAGTGAAAAGGGGATAGACTCCCTTGCTGATTGGCTGATACCGACTTTAGGCCACCCTGACGACTTACTAGTAACATGATTGGTTTGAAACGGCATAAAACTATTAATTCATTCGATACTGATGATAATGAATGTTATTATTAGAAATGATGATATGTTGATAATAATAATAATAATAATAATAATAATAATAATAATAATGACGATTTGTTTTGTCTATGGTCTGGTAAGAGTGTGCAATGAAAGAAATCTTAACTTTAGCGAAATAAAAATACTCTATCGATTTTCGCCTTAGGTTGTGAAAACTAAAATCTGCCTCCGCATTCCAACGAAATACACAGAAAATATTTGCTTGTTTAATTGAGAAGACGTTGATTAAGAGCGAAATAAACAAAAAATATTCTAACCAGAAAAAGAAAATAATATTTAGAGCATTTACTTGCATTTTTTTCCTCTCCAAAATTTGTAATTTGTTTTTTTTTTGTTTGTTTTTTTTTTTCCAATTTTTTTAACGATTCTTTTTTTTTCTCTCTCTCTCTCTCTTTCTCTCTCTCTTTTCTCTTTTTGGTGCGTTTTCGTTTGGTTTCCCGCTTAAATAATTCATTTCTCTTTTCTTTATTTTCTTTATTTATTTTATATATAATTTTTTATATTTTTTTGCAAAAAGAATATGTGTGTTTATTGGTTTTGTGTGAATTTTCTTTTGATTTAATTTAAAATGATTTGTTCTTTGCTTTTTTTTTTTGCTTGTTTTTTGGTTTTATTTTGTTTTGTTGTGTTTTTGCTTTTTTGTTTTTGGTTACGACGTTTCTTCTTTGACGGGTGAGATGGGCGGTTATTCAAATTCCGGAAGAAGAGACGAAAGAGAAACCAAGAAGAAGAAGAAGAAGAAGAAGAAGAAGAAGAAGAAGAAGAAGAAGGACAACAACAACAACATGGAGGAGGGGGTAAAGGAGGAAATCAATGATAAAAGTATGAAGAAATATTGGAGATGACAACAATTATTTAAAAGGAATTCGAGAAGGAAAAATGCTTAGTTGAATAAAGAAAGTAAGAAAAAAAAGAATGAATGAAAGAAAGAAAGAAAGAAAGAAAGAAATTAGTCAAATGAAAGAACAACAAAAAGAAATGAGTAAGATATATGAGATATATATTTTAAAAAAGAAAAAAAGGATGAGAAATTAGCAAAACATAAGAAATAAAGAAAATAAAAACCAGAAAAATTAGTAAAATGCAGAATGAATGTAAGACATTCGTAAAATAGAAGAAAGAAAAAAGAAAGAAAAAGAAAGAAAAAAGAAAGAAGAAATTATGAAAATGTGAGACAGGAAGTAGAAGAAAGAAAAAAGAAAGAAAGTAAAAGAAAGAAAAAGAAAAAAGAAAGAAAAAGAAATAAAGAAAAAGAAAAATAAAGAAAACAGAAAGAAAGAGAAAGAAAGTAAAAGAAAGAAAAAGTAAAAAGAAAGAAAAAGAAAGAAAGAAAAAGAAAGAAAGAAGAAAAAAAAGAATAAGAATTAGTAAAATGTGAAAAAGGGAGTTGAAGAAAGAAAGAAAAAATAGAAAGAAGAAAAAAAAAAGAAAGAAGAAATTATGAAAATTTGAGACAGGAATTAGAAGAAATAGAAAGAAAAAAAGAAAGAAATTAGTAAAATGTGAGAAAGGAAGTATAAAAAAGAAAGAAAAAAAGAAACATTTAGTAGAATGTAAAGAATTCAACAGAACAAAGAAATTAATAGAGCGCATGCAAGCAAGCAAGCGAGAAGAAAGAAAGAAAGAAAGAAAGAAAAGAAAGAAGAAAGAAAATCAAAAGATAAAAAAGGTCGAAGAAAAGTAGGAAAATAAAAAGAAAGAATGACATCCAGGCAAAGGAAGGTTAAATAACAGAACTAAAAAGAAACAAAATGAAAGAGAGAGAGAAAGAAAGAAAGAAAGAAAGAAAGAAAGAAAGAAAGAAAGAAAGAAAAAGAAGAAGAATAACAACAACAACAATAAAGAAAGAGGAGGAGGAAGAAGAAAAGGCCAACAGTAAACAACGAAGAAAAAGAAGAAGAAGAAGTAGAAGAAGAAGAAGAAGAAGAAGGAGAAGAAAGGCCAACAGTAACAGCGAAGACAACACCAAGAAGAAGAGAAGAAGAAGAAGAAGAAGAAGAAGAAGAAGAAGAAGAAGAAGAAGAAGAAAGAAAATACAAGAAAAAATTCGTTCAAAACAAGCCCGAAAGTTTTTACAACATAAAGATAGACTTTCTCCGAAAGAAAAGAATTTACTAAACTTATCAAGTTGATTTCTCACCGTTTTTTCGCAATTGCCTAAGTTAAATCAAATCTAATGAAAATTATTATTTTTTTTTTAGAAAACAAAGACACACCATACGATAAAAAAGATGTGTCCCACTTTGAAGGCATTAATTTTCATAGAAGTTGTTTTTTTTTCTTTCATTTTTCGAAGAACAATGTTTTTGTTTTTTAATTAATTTCATTTTATTTTCTCTTTTGATGTTTTTTTTTAAATTTGAAATCTATTTGCGTTTCGTTCTCTTTAAAAATATATTCCTATTTTTGATAATTTTGTCTAAATTTGAATTATAATGATATGAAGAAACGATTTTTGATACTAGAAACGCTTACGCACTTTTTTTCCACAATTTTACAGCACACTCAGTTGAAAGTTATACTGAATAGCGAGTTCGATCCTCTATTGGTTGATTGGTAGTACCTGTTAGGGTCCTATCTATGGGTTAAATAGAAAAATGTATTTATAAAAAATATTGTGTATCCATTAAGAATTAATTTATTTCAAAACTTTATCGGCATTAAATGACCCACTGAGGTTGATATGCCGTAAAACAAAACATAACCAAACCAAACCAAACCTCAATTGGTGCCAACCTACTTGCGTTCTTGTGTTACATGCGTGTCGAATGAGCTGGGATAAACAATTTCTCCCCCATCATGGTTTTAAATCTACTTGCAGATCTATTACTACTGAATAACGAGTTCGATCCTCGCTGGACGTCTCATACTTTTGACCTTGTGTCACATCCTACCTGTAGCGAACGAGTTGGGTAAAAACAAGGGCTTCCCATCATGGTGTAATAGTTAGCAAACTAGTCTTGCATATCTATTACTACTGAATAGCGATTTGAATCTCCAATGGATGCTCCCTTACTTGCGATCTTATGTCACATCCTACTCGTGAGGAACAGTTAGAGTAAAAGCCTACTCTTTCCATCGATCCAGAGCATTGTTACGTACTGGCATCAAATGCCTATATGTTATATAGCGGCTTCTTCAAATTCACGCCGCTAAATCGCTGTACGTTAGTACTGGGGTTTTTACTGAACCCAAAGCGATGTATGTTAGTAGTCAGCTACTACCGACTACTGGACTTCAATAAACAACAGATACGTATGTACAAAGACCCTGCTTTATTTTCTTCGGTGCGTGGGTGGTGAATGCGCAGAGCTTACAATGAGTGCCCGAGGGGTGGTTGCTGACTGAAGACTTGAAGTGTCCTTTTGGCTGCCGGCTGGCGTCTCTGTGTTTCGGCTCGAATCTTCTCGCCTTTAATATTGATAGGTACGCCTCCGCATCTTTATCTTTTGATCTGATAACGGACATTTGTTATATATTTCTTTATCCTCTCCTCTCTTCCTGTACGGAAACCTCTCTCCGTTGTTTTAACTTCTTTGTTCGCTTTTTAGCAGAAAAAAGTCCTTTTGGCATTCTTTGTTTAATTTAACCGGAATTTCCTATTCCGTTTGTACAATATACAACAGCATTTCATTGTGGTATAATCGTATCAAGCTAGTCATTACTACTGAAAGGCGAGTTGATCCACGTGGTGCCTGTGGCAAACGGGTTGGATAAATACTAACCTCGCCGCAACTAGATCAATTTTTCAATAATGTGTGCAAGGATGTCCGATCATAATGTGTAATGTTTTGCAAGCTAGTTCACAGATCCTAAATTGTGTCTAGCCACTACTACTGGCAGGGAAATATTTCCTTGCCACGGGTGGCTATGACCTGAATAAAGCTAATCCTAAAACCTCCTATCGGCCGAAACGTGCGGTATATAACAATAAAAAGGTATCTGGTGCAATGGTTACTGTTATACGGGAAATGGGCACGGGTGAGACGAATTTGCATTTCATATAGCGCCAATACCCTTGGGAAGTAAAATGAATCAAACTATTCTCTTCAGCTATAGATAAATACTAGGGGGACTAAGCTCTTTTAAACCTAATGTTGTGCAACCAGTTTAGTAGAAGGAAAGACTATAATTGAAAAACTGTTCAACTCTGCTTAAGAAATTGGGCCTTGTGTCACCCCCTGTCTGTAAGGAAAGGTTGGTTATACCATCCATTTGGCATTACTCCTTGGTCAAAATTCTAAACCCACGAATGGTAGTACCTATTAAGGGTTCAAATCTGTGGATTAAATAGATCAAATAAATTAATTTTTTAATTTTGAATACTTAACAAGAAGGAATAAAAAAGGGCTACGGAATAAAATAACCCAACAAGGATTGGAATACCGTAAAAATCAACCAACTAACCAACTATTGGCAAATATTAAACCAGGCATGTAAGAAAAGTTCCAGGTCTCGCATCACAAATTTTTAAAAAATCCATAACTACGAGTTATCCTCCTCAAAGTAATCCCTCTGGAATATAATGCACTTTCCCATCCTTCTCTGGCACGCTTGTATTCACTGATGGAAAGATTCTTCCGGGATTTTCCGTAGCCCTGTCGTCACAGCATTTCTGATGTTGTGCACATCCTCAAAACGGGTTCCCTTGATGACTGTCTTGAGCTTGGGGAAGAGGAAAAATCAAACATTGAGCTAGGTCGGGCGAGTAGGGAGGTTGCTCCAGCACAGTCGATGTTTTCTGGGCCCAGGAACTCCGGCAGATAATCAGGGCAGTGCGTTTTGTAATGGTGAAGCAGCCCATGAAAGTGTCCTGACAACATCTCGTCCGGTACTTTCTCGCGCACTGTACGAAGCAAAGGCCGTATATCTGTTTGTAGACAATGCGTTGAATCGTCTGGCCCATGTGCAAGAAATTGGAGTGGACGATACAGCCTCACATCGAAAAATTAGATCAACCTGGAACTTTTCTGGCATATCTCCTGTTTGGTAATTTTACTAGTGCCACGCATACTCCAGACTAAAAAAACAGGCAGGTTCTGCACTTAAAGTCATGAGTTTAATATTTCAGCGATAGTTGATAAGACCGAATCGCGAGTGACCTTCTCATTTGTAAGGTTTGTACTACTGTTCTTTGTTAATATATTTATTTTAAATCCTTTCCTCTCTTGTGTTTTTATTTTGGTCCCTAACCAGGGCCACAACATCTCGTAATAATGTATGGTGAAAAATTTTAATAATACTGTAAAAAATGTGATCAGATTTTGCAGCGTAGTCTGTAGTTTCTCTTATTTTACTTCATGGATGCTGGTAGCAGATTTACTCGCCAACAGCATCCAAAGTCGACATTCTAATATAATTTTGCCTGCTGGCCGCTTTTATAACATTCGACGGCTTTTATAAGGGACGACAGGTGCCCCGTTGAGAAACACTGATCTAATTACGCAACAAATCAACGTTAGCTAAAATGTACGAGATATTGTCAGATGAAACCCGATAAGCAAATTGGATTCAATCAGCTAGCAAGTATTCCATCCACTTCTTTATTCGTAATTCACATGGAGATATTCACTTCCCTGCTTGAATTTCCAAACTCGCATAATTCCGTCAAAAATGTTAACGCTCTTTGCTTGTGATTGTTGGTTGATTGGTTGGTTTGGTTTTACGGCAGGTTAATCCATGTCTCATTCTGGGAAACTTCAAGGTTTCTGTTTCGATTCCGTCCCCTCGCCAACTCAGCGTATGATCAGCACATGGATATGTACGGTAAAGGGAGTAAGCTGATGGTAGGAGCGGCGCCTCGCCTCAAATGCCCAAACAATGTCCTTGGTCTAGGTCTAGGGAAAAGGAGATAGACTCCCTCGCTGTCTGCTGATACAGAATTTAGGCCACCCAACGACTTTACTTACTTTTTATACCGAAAACATTTTGTTTTATTCATTCTTGGGAGTACTCAATTAAAAATATCTATTTTACTTACATGGGACCCTAACAGGTACTACACTCCAGATCACAGGGGACATGAGAGTAATGACTACGAAGGGGGCACTGCACATCCACAGAGCTGCATAATTGGAACCTCCCCATCAGATAGTTTATAGTCAATAACATTAGTCAATAAAGAATATAGTCATCAGATAGTCAATAAACAGAAGTGGCGATTTTGCTTATATCTTATACCTAGGATATTTCAACAATCAGGTGGTGAGGCTACCATTCTAAAGCTTTGGGGCGTGTGGAGACACACATTTGTTGCCATTATTCCCAGGCCCACACTGCTAAAACCATTTAGGAATTCCATCTATGTGTTCAGTGTATTCTAGGACCTACAATGTGCGAAACCATATAAAAGGACGCAAAAAGTTTGTAAATATAATTAAATTAGATTAATACTATTAAATCGAAATTATAAATTATTTGTATCAGATAGAGATACCAACTTGAACACACACACACACAACACAAATATATATATATATATATATAATATATATATATATATATATATATTATATATATATATAAGAAGATGGCTTGATGTTGTATACTCCTTACTTCTTCTATTATTCTTCTGATCATCTTCTTTGGTATTTTATATTCTTCTTCTAGAGTCAGGAACTTGTCTTGGGGATTTCGTGTCTGGTCTTCCATTGGGGATTTCTCATCTATCATAAGCCCTGGGTCATTGGTAGCTTTTAGATAACAACCCAAGACTTCGATTTGCTTTAGATCATATTTTATTCCAAAATCCCCACCAGACTTACTGCGCAGATAGAGTCGGCAGCGCGTTTAACACGACTTACTCGCTCCGTGGTTTTGGCCAATCTGACTAAAGCTAACTCTTTCTACTTTAAACCAGAAGAGACCTTATTTCTCATTTTCCACCCATTCTCACGGTATCCACCGGAAAAGAGTTGAAGATGAGGTCAACATGTGTCAGTCAATCCTTCAAGGCCGCTGGCTGTAACCCTTTAGCCATTTTGGGTTCTACGCTAACTGTACATAAGTGATAGGGTACTAACAATTATGTAACATTAACGGGGAATAGAATATCGAGATAATCGCTACATCGACGGTCGATAGAAATATTAACCGGTTAAGTCAGGGTCATGAAGAATATACAGTGTTCAATGCGTTAGTAGAACGGATTTAGTAGAAAGGTATAGTTAACATATTTAAGCTTTATATCTAATTAAAGCACTTGCGTAAGTGAACTAATATTCACTCTGGCTTTGTCTTATCAATCAATTTCTTGATGAATTCATTGCAATTGCCCTGATGATCCCTTTTTGGTTGAAACTTAAGTGGATTATTTATCTATACATTTTTATTACATATATTTCGATTGCTGGGCCAATGCTGATTTGGCTGAAATTTCCTTGATATTTGAAGTCTGAAACCAACTTGGGGCTGCTAGAGGACCTATTGTCTTGTGCTATTTATAGTTTTTGGTAATAAATATTAATAGACCACTTCTTTTTCTCATGTGATTTTTGTTTTCCCCCAAATCACAATTGCCAAGAGCAAGAGCCCACGTCTCACTCCATCAAAGCATAGTTCCACACTTCCCAAACATTCTCACCTCTCACCCCACTTCACCACGTGACGCTTTTTAAATAGTAGTCAAATATAATGTGGTGTTTTCCTCTTTAAAAAGTTTTCATGCTAACCTACTGACTCTTTCCATCTCTCTCTCTCTCTCTCTCTATATATATATATATATATATATATATATATATATATATATATATATATATATATCTTTGAAAGGAAGGAAAAACTCAACACTGTTATTCCATAATAATTTATTTCGACCAGATTAGGGCCTTTAATAAATCTAAGTTGATTTAATACAGCTCCCCAAAATTCAATCTTATCAGATGGTAAATCAAAATAATTTGAATTGTATAACAGAAAAATTTACTTCTAAAAAAAAAAAAACGGTATTGAGTTTTTCCTTCCTTTCAAAGATGAATATTGCTCTGTATATAATCTAAAAAGTTTATTATACATTGAGCTCTTTTTAGTGATTTAAAAGAGTCACTGTATTTTTACATACTGGATCATACAATCATAATACAGTGTATCTTAGAAATCACATATAGAATCATCCCTCACTACCAAGTTTTGGGTATCTCTCATATATAATATATATTAATATATATAATATATATATATATATATATATATATGAGGAAAAATGAGTAAAGAAAAGAAATGTAGATGGATAAAATGAATTTTATCGATATCACTTTTAATCAATATCACTTACACATGTTTTCGGTCTGTTTATCAAAATGTATATGGATTTACGTTATTATTTATTATAAATAATCAGATGAAGTTGAAATAATTAATATTCTAAAAAATAATAATAACGTAAATCCGTATACATTTTTGATAAACAGACCGAACACATGTGTAAGTGATATCGATTAAAAGTGATATCGATAAAATTCATTTTTATCCATCTACATTTCTTTCCTTTACTCATTTTTCCTCATATTGTCGGATTCATTTCCCATTTCACACACACACACACACAATATATATATATATATATATATATGTGTGTGTAATATATATTATATATATATATATTACACATATGTTACATAAATAGTGATGATTATAATCAAAACATTTTTTATTGAATTACATTTTGGTATTAAATAACCCGTAAGGAGTTTGATATGACGTAAACAAATAAAACAACACCAGTCGGCAGTTGATCACTGATGGGGATAGATTTTCGTTTCGTCGCGAGGAAAAAAAAACAGCATTAATTCTTCTTATAATTTGCATATAAAGTTTATCCTCCTTTTTGGGGTGCGTGTTTGGGGTACGGTCTATGGGAGTGGAAAGCCAGATGTCTAGGGGAGGGGGAAATGTTGCATTAATCGCTATCTAAGAGAGCCAAACGAGCTTCCCTCGTCTACTTTTGTTCTCTGACTTCTTGGGTCTTTGTGTCTTCTCTCTGGAACTCAATTTATGAGTCACAACTTCCGGGAAGCGGACTTCCGGTCTACGCTCCAACTTTGCAAATGCTTTTTTCCCCAGTAACAACTGCACTTATCTGTTTTGGTCGTTAGCCACAGACAGCTAACGAGAAAATTATATTCATATATCTATGAGGAATTTTAGCTAAAGACTAAAAAACGGAGGCGTTTGTCGTGTAATGGTTATTTTCGTTGAAAATGGAGAAGGGGACCGAATTCAAATCCTGGACGTGACTAATTTTGATTTTTCATACTATTGTTTTCATCTTTATTGTGCTAGTTATGAACACAACGTTTCGGTCGCAGTCGCCTCCAGCCTTCCTCAGGTATTTCCAGTGTATCCGGGTATAGTGATGATACAACCTGTGAAACCATTGTTTGACTGTTGATCAAACAGGCGTTGAAAAACATTTTTGATATTTTTTTCCAGTCAAAAGATAACGTCGTTGTTTTTTTTGTGTTTTTTTTTTGCACGTCTATCAAGTCACTGGCTGAAATGTTGTGTTAATAAACACCACAATAAAGATGAGAACAATAGTCCGAAAAATCAAATTATTCACATAAAGTCTCTCTACAAAAGCAGACAAACTGAATACGACTGCTTTTTAGAATATTTCGGGCCATCGTGGAGCCCTTAAGCAAGAGCGCTTGTCCAATGGAATTGGATCCTTGGTAAAGTGTCCTTCGATAATGAATCCTTTGGCTCCTCTGGTAAAGAGTTCCAGTTTCTGGTAAAGGGTCCTTCAATAATGAATCCTTTGGTTCTCCTCTGGTAAGACTCCTCAGTTTTCCTGGTAAAGAGTCCGTCAATATGAGTCCTTTGGTTCCTCTGGTAAAGAGTCTCGTTTCTGGTAAAAAACAGTCCTTCAATAATGAATCCTCTGGTTCCTCTGGTAAAGACTCCTCAGTTTCTGGTAAAAGATCCTTCAATAATGAATATGCCTTTAGTTCCTCTGGTAAAGAGTTCTCAGTTTTGGTAAAGGGTCCTTCAAATAATGAATCCTTTGGTTCCTCTGGTAAAGAGTTCCAGTTTCTGGTAAAGAGTCCTCAATAATGAATCTTTTGGTTCCTCTGGTAAAGAGTTCTCAGTTTCTAGTAAAGAGTCCTTCATAATGAATCCTTTGGTTCTCTGGTAAAGGTTTCTCAGTTTCAGGTAAAGGGTCTTCAATAATGAATCTTTTGGTTCCTCTGGTAAAGAGTTCTCAGTTTCAGGTAAAAGGGTCTTCAATAATGAATCTTTTGGTTTCTCTGGTAAAGAGTTCTCAGTTTCAGGTAAAGGGTCCTTCATAATGAATCTTTTGGTCCTCTGGTAAAGAGTTCTCAGTTTTCAGTAAAGGTCCTTCAATAATGATCTTTGGTTCTCTGTAAAGAGTTCTCAGTTTCTGGTAAAGAGTCCTTCAATAATGAATCTTTTGGTTCTCTGTAAAGGTTTCTGGTAAGAGTCCTTCATTCTCAGTTTCTGCCTTCAATAATGAATCTTTTGGGTTCTCTTTCTGGTAAAGAGTCTTCAATAATGAATTTTTGGTTCCTCTGGTAAAGAGTTCTCAGTTTCTGTAAAGAGTCCTTCAATAATGAATCTTTTGGTTCTCTGGTAAAAGTTCTCAGTTTCTGGTAAGGGTCCTTCATAATGAATCTTTAGTTCTCTGGTAAAGAGTTCTCAGTTTCTGGTAAAGGGTCCTCATAATGAATCTTTGGTTCCTGTGGTAAAGAAGTTTCAGTTTCAGGTAAAGGGTCCTTCAAATGAATCTTTTGGTTCCTCTGGTAAAGAGTTTCTCAGTTTCTGGTAAAGAGTCCTTCAATAATGAATTTTTGGTTCCTCTGGTAAAGAGTTCTCAGTTTCTGGTAAAGGGTCCTTCAATAATGAATCCTTTAGTTCCTCTGGTAAAGAGTTCTCAGTTTCTGATAAAGAGTCCTTCAATAATGAATATTTTGGTTCCTTTAGACCACTCCGATGATTTACTGTACTTACTATGAGTCGACTAACCCTTTTAATAACAACAACCTTTCTGCCGTTTTAGCCGCCGCGTGGTCCTTACATGTTCCTTAATTGTACGACCGATATCATCGTAAAACACCTCTGGTTAAAAAATAAAACCGTTCAAATCGTCCCAAAATCAAATGCAAAAATGTAAATCTTGATTTCTGGTATTGCTTATCCGCCGAATTTTTATTTCTTATAAGAGCCGTCACATGAGCTAATAATGGACCATTCAGTTTTTATTATAAAGGAAGGGAGGCAAGAAAAAAGATCTGCAACACAGAAAATTATGATAAGAAAGAGTGTTGGGTAAAGATAGAGAGAGGGAGTGAGCACCTGGAAGCGATAGCACAAATCCGTTTCAATTGCACATAATGAAAAGATGAAAAGAAGAAAAGAATGAAAAAGAGTGCGAGCGTTAAAAGAAAAAAATAGAGTTAAATCAAGATTATTATACTTATTGAATATTGAAATAATTTAGCAATTGCTCTTAAATAAACATATCAGACGTTATGAGAATTAAATTAACATACTGTGACATATCCGTAGGTCCTGTTAGTGATGTATTTCTGACGACAATTTAACGATCGCATCCTTGTATATTTTCAAACTGGTATTTTGGCCGCTATGTAGACTTGATTTCTGTGGTTAACGGACTGACTCCAAGTTAGACAAACATCCTTCGACTTTCCATAGATTTATGGCATGGGCAGACGCAGAACAGATTTATAGCACTTCCACAATTCACACGGGACCTGACCTCCCGGCCATCTCTTATGACGTCACTAAATTAAGGACATTCAGGAATTAGCTGTTTTTCTCTTAACGTTATCAGTCCCAAGCGAGATCGTTGAAGCGTAATATTCAGTGTGTATGGTCTCTCTGACCTTACATACTTTTTAGCCACATGAGGGCATGAATAGGGAGAAATGTTTAGCAAACTAGTCCGCTGATCCATTTTTCCTGAATGAAGAATTCGATACACGCTGGATCTTACATATCGCGACGTTGTGTCACATCTACCCGTGGCGAACGAGTTGTGTAGAAGGGCATCCCATCGTAGCATAATGGTTAGCAAGATAATATTGCAGATGTATTACTACAGAATTTAAAAACATATATTTAAAAAATTGTTTGTTTTTTTTTCAAAAATCACCAACAAAAAATACATTTTTTTAAATAAAATATAAGTTTTAAATATTTCATATTAAACTACACTTACGACATATCAACATCGCATTTATCATTCAACTTTTCAAAACGACGCAAAGCGTTCATTAACTGCGAACTGTTTTCAACGATATTATGACTCCGCAATTAACTGTAATTAATTAAATTCTTAATTAATTCAGTGGATTTAACCTGAAGATCCTTATGGTGAAATTCAAGTAGGTTATTTCTGTACACACTATAGTACTAAATCTGCTCTACCTACGTTTGGGCACTTTATATTTGTTATAAGCGAACTTATCCGGAGTAAGACTTACACCAGCAAATATTGAGACCAACCAATATTTATACCGGTAGTAATTCCTTTTACACACACACACAGATATATATATATATATATAAATAATAATATATATATATATATATATTATATAATTTGGGATAATATGTGCTTAATTGAAGTCGTAACTAATTTAGAAATTAATTAATTAATAATTATTAATTAGGCGGGAATTAATTTTCAAATTAGGTAGCGACTTCAATTAAGCACATATCTCCCAAAAATGTCGGCAAAAAGCATATCAAACACATGTGTTTACACACTTATCATATATATATATATATATGTGTGTGTGTGGTGTGTGGTGTGTGCATAATAGCACACCTGATAAATATCTACCGCCCAATCCATCCGGGTGAAAAGGATTTTATCTTTGATATATCAAAATTGAATCTATTACGCACTAGAAAAGTTTTTTATATTATTCTAAATTAACGAAATGAAATATTGCAATTATAAGTTAGGTACTTTGATCACAATTTCTCGAAGTTGGAAATAGCGTTGGGCACTCATCACCCCTGTCATTATATATATATATATATATATATATATATTTATAATATTATATATATTTCGTGAATATATTTTAATGTGTCCAGACTGAAACTGTATTTTTATAGACAGAAATAAACTAATATTTGCAACTTTAGTGGCGTATTGTGTAATTCGATACCGGCCTCGCTAACTCAGTGTATGAGTAGCACAGGGATCTGTGCGGTAAAGTAACGTGCTGATGATAGGTGTGGCGCTTCACCTTAGACGCAAGAACAATCTTCTTGGTCTAGCGCTAGTGAAAAGAGGATAGACTCCCTCGCTGATTAGCTGATACCGACTTTAGGCCACCCCAACGTATTTAGTGTATTGATTATCGTCGTAGGAAAAGGACCCGGTGACCGGAGTTCAAATCCTGGACGAGGTTGTTTGCATTTCAGCTAGCATATACCTTAGGAAGTGAATGCATCAAACTATTTTTCCTCCAACTAGGAGTAAATGATAGGGCACACTGGGCTCTTTAACCAAACTTCGGCAACCAATCTAGGAAAATGAAAACCTCAGAATTCAATCCCGCTAAACTCCGCTTAAGAAATTGACATTTAGTGACATCTTACGATGCGGAGGGATAGGCAAATTTATAGATACTAGCAGGAGCTGTGGATATTCCACAGTATGGTAATTTGTTTATTACAACGTTTGATGATACTTAAGAGCTATTGCTAAGAGTTTTAATAGGTAAAAGGTATAATGATCTTGATTTAACTCTCTCTCTCTCTCTCTCTCTCTCTTCCCCTCTCTCTCTCTCTCACGCACACACACACACACACACACACACATCACAAGCTTGTTTCTTTCTTTCCCTTCTTTCAACTTTCATATTTCTCAAAACAGATTAGCGTTATCACTTCTGCAGTCACCCCGTCTCTCCATCTTTCCCTACTCTCTTTCTCCTACTTTCTTTCTAATCATTCTTTTCTCTGTAGCAGTGTTTTTTCTTCCCTTGTTCTCTATTTTTTAAAATGGAATGGTCCATCATTTAACTGACGCGAGGACACTCACAAGAAATAAGAATTCTGTGGATAAACAATACTAGATAATCAGGATTTACATTTCATTTTCGACCATTTAGGTGGTCTCATTTTTAATCTAAGGGTGGTGCAAGATGGTAACGGTTGTATAATTAAAGAACATGAGTATTCATATAGAGATAATGATAAATAATTTCGTTACCTTCAAATTAGAACTTTACACATTTATTCCAGGGAGGTTTTCATAGGTCGAAGCACACTGAACCTAGCATGTTTTACATGGAATACGTCTGCATCGTCTTGTCTTTTTTTATGTTCTCTCTATGTTCAAATTTTATCCTTATGATCAGGGATCACCAAACTTTTTTTCACGGTGGGCCGGATAATTAAAAACAATAACGAGCGCGGGCCACATTATTAATGTGTCACAATACATGCTTGTTAGAACGAAAGCTCTGAGAAAAAGATGTAAAACAAGATTTATTTTTCCATGTTATATTCAGGGATGAGTGGTGTAAGATACACAAAAACAAATTCAACCAACATATTTATTTTCAAAACATTATCAAAGAATGCAACATTAGAAGAAAGGTTTAGTGGAATATATGAAACAGAAGTTGCCTTTCAAGATATCATGAATGTTTGATTTAGAATTGCTACATCCAATCAAGAGAATTGTTTTCAAATGTTTATCAGTCAATTTCGTTCGATGGGTTGATTTCACATATTTTAAATTTGAAAAAAGCTTGCTTGTATAGATAAGTTTTTTTGTTTTTTTAATAAATTCAAGTACCGTCGGCGGGCCGGATAAAATGCCTGCGTGGGCTGTATCTGGCTCGTGGGCCGGATCTGGCTCGTGGGCCTTACTTTGGTGACTCCTGGTTTAGATGAACTGAGATGAGTCTTCTGTATAGGACAAAAGAGACAAGTCCGTTGAGTGTGGACAGGGAAACACTTACACCGTTTAAGGATGAGAAAGATCATCGAAATGAACGTACCTTTTCCTGTGATTTATTGTGTACAATGACAGCTGTTCTATCTAAGTAGGAAGTAAACGAGGGATTCTGATGATGGAAAATGACATCTTTACTTATGTGACTCCCTGACTGTTTTACGAATACCCACGGTCAAGGACAGAGGACGATAATTATTTGAAACAAAACAATAAAACAAGCAAACACACAGAATAAGACAAGACCAAGGTAATTTATTGATTTTATTCAGTAAATGTTATTTACTGTTTACCCTGTCTCAGAAAAATATGAATACACCGATACACACAAAAAAATCAGTATAAAAACATAATATTAGTGTATTATATTGTGTAAATAAATAATATAAATAATAAATAATTCTTATTATAATGGAGATTGTGGGTTTTGTATGTCTCTGTAACGAAACTATATTACTATTCAAGTCACAATTCCTTTAGTTATTTACATCACATTCTCCATGATTTTATTTTTTTATTTAAACCTCAATTATTATAAAATTGTTTTACATCATTAAATACTGTTAACCATATCTAATACAAATACATGCAATTGTATTTATATATACAAGAAAATAGCGGTTTACAGTGTGTATTGAAAGGCTAATTGCATATTGATCTTGAAAAATTTGATTTTTAAATATATGCTTAGTATTTGATTTCTATTGTTTGGTTTTATATTAATGAATATGAGCAAAAATCCGTGGATAAATTTAAAAGAAATCCATTAACAAGAAGAAATAACTGTATTTTTCTTTACTTCCTATTTTAACTAAATAGTTTAATTAGGAAAATTTACCAATGAAAGACGGGAGTAAGGGAAAAGGATAGAAGAGTTAGTTTCAAATTTGTTCTATTTTTCAATCGTACCCCTCTGTTCAAATATTTTTATCTGAATTCTTATTCAGTTTCATTAGCCTTTCTAATTTAACATATATTTTATTATATTAAAAACTTAATACTTGCACCCAGAGGGTGCATATATTTGCTAGTATAGATAATAATAAATGATATTTAGTGTCTTCTTAATTTTATAAACGCAATTATTTATTAGTTTTTTTGTCTTTATTAGTAATAAGGTGTAGTTATATGAAAGCATAATATTGTGTTCTATCAATTGGTATTAGAGAGAAATACTTGAAACTATATGACTGGATATAATACATTATCATTAATAAAGAATAGTTACATGAAACTATATAATTGGTGTTAATTCATCAATATACTGATACACAAAAAAGAAGAACAAATCAGCATAAAACATTTTTATCTAATGTAGAGTTGCCTTCATAATTTAAAAAAAAACGCGTGTTGTATAGCCATCATATCGTTATATACCCAACATCGGGTATATAATCGAGGGAGTTATTAGAGAGAGAGAGGGATATTAGAGTGAGACAGATACAGACACAGTTGTGACTAAGAGTATTTACGTGGCTTCGTTGGAGCCCTTATTCTGCGTAGTTGGCTATTTCGGACAAAAGAAAGAAACAAATACAAATATAAAATGCAGACACATGTATTATCAAAAGGTAAAGAAATGTCGTTGCAAATTTTAATGGCATTTGCTATTAGACTTATCTGTGAGGTTAAATACTGTTCGTGGTGATAACAGGGGTATTCTGGTCGCTGGTTGGAATGTTGTTAAGACGCTTCGTCAGGTCGTTTCTCGTTCTTCAGCCTTCTGTTAGTATGCTATTGTATCAGCCTTAGAACGTTTGCTGATACAATGCCTTAGAAAGTTTGCTGGTGGTAGAGTTCTTATTTTGCGACTTTCCCCAGTGACTGCTCTGTGATAAGTGATGAAATTTGGTTTTGGCGCCAACTTGGTATGTTGGCGATTCGCCCCCTAGCGGCAGTGGAAGATAATTCTGAGCGGTCGTCTTGTCTAGTCTTCTTTTTCTAAAGGGTTACTTTTTAAGGGCTTCTTTTTAAGTCATGTAAATACTTAACAAGACTTTGGTTTCTTATACAGGATTGTTTCTTTTTGGCCCTCTTCATTCACCGCGCGGTTGAGTTACAACACAGCAGACCACATCCAATCTGTTTCCATTTCTGGTTGAAACTGATTTCCAAACATGGTAAAAAATAGTGACGTGC
>CM042149.1:121564156-121584156 GCA_023376005.1 Doryteuthis pealeii
TGATAGTTTAAGCCGAGACGTCGGCTTGTTTAAAAACTTATATATATATAATATATATATATATATATATATACATATATATATAATAATATATATATATATATATATATATCAGCTATTCAATATTTATTTATTTATTTATCTATTTTTTTGACAGCCTACTCATATCTATCTATCTAAATCGCCTATTCATATGCGTCTATCTCAGCCTATCATATCTATCTATCGAAGCTAATTCAATAATATATATGCACGCCAATCTATATTTATTTCTCTCATCTCTCTCTCTCTCTCTGCTCTCTATCTATATATATATATTATAATTATTATATATATTATATATATATTATATATACTATATATATCTACCGGTTGTTCGGGATAAATTTTACATACTTTATTTTGGTTATTTTTCTTTCTTCTAAGGCACAGCCTCGGCAGTCTCCATCTGCAATTCTCCAGTTTAATGTCTGTTTGTTTTATACTGTTCATGAAGCATTTGTTGGCAACATAATCTCCTTATTTTGGATGGCCGACGCAGATCATTCTCTCCTACAAGTTTTGTCTTCCCATGATTCAGGTGGGTTCCAGTCATCATTCAAATTGTCAGCCGTTAATATGAATGAACGTAAAGGTTCAAACTTTTTAAAAGATGCGTAGTGTGGCGTCAATACGCCAACATACGCGGGAAAATAACCAAATATAAATATATCAAATTTATCCGAACACCCTGTATGTAAACACTCACAAATCGGATTTCCTTTTTTTTCTGACAACTTATTCCAAATAGAACATTTACATAATAGGGTGGTGGAAATAGAGGGGGAAAATATTAGGACAATCAGTTCTGAAAAACTAATTACCATATAAAAATATATTTCTGTTTTTTAATAGCACAAGATATCAATATGATCATTTTTCTTGAGTTTTGTTTTGAAAAGCAATATTCATATATTAGTTTTCATTTCTTTGGGAGAAATTGCAATCGTGTTTTTTTTTTCTTTTTTACTTTTTGACTTACCCTCTATATTCTATATGACGCCACGCAATTTATATTTGGTAAGTCCATAAGTAAAAAAAGACAAAAAAACTACGATTCATATTTCTCAAGAATTGAAACTATATATGAATATCTTTTTTACAAAACAAACTCAAAGAAAATGATCATATTGATATCTTGTATAAAAAACAGAAATATATTTTAATTGGTAATTAGTTTTTTCAGAACTGATTGTCCTACATATTTTCCCCCTCTATTCACACCCTATTATGTAAATGTTCTATTGAATAAGTTGTCAGAAAAAAAAGGAAATCGATTTGGTGGAGTGTTTACATACAGGGTGTTCGGGATAAATTTGATATATTTATATTTGGTTATTTTCCCCCGTATGTTGGGGTATTGACGCACACTACGCATCATTTAAAAGTTTGAACCTTTCGTCATTCATATACGTGCTGACATTTGAATGGATGACTGGAACCCACCTGAATCATGGAAGACAATAACTTGTAGGAGGATGATCTTGCGTCGGCCATCAAATAAGGAGATTATTGTTGCCAACAAATGCTTCATGAACAGTATAAAAACAAACAGACATAAACTGGAGAATTGCAATGGAGACTGCGAGGCTGTGGTTAGAAGAAAGAAAAATAACCAAATAAAAGTATGTAAAATTTATCCCGGAACACGTAGATATAATATATATATATATATATATATATATATATATATTATATATATATATAGAGAGAGAGAGAGAGAGAGAGAGAGAGAAATAAATATAGATTGGCTGTGATATATAATTATGAATTAGCTTCGATAGATGATATGATAGGCTGAGATAGATCGATATGAATAGGCCGATTTAGATAGATAGATATGAGTAGGCTGTCAAAAATAGATAAAAATAAATAATAATTTGAATAGCTGATATATATAATATATATATATATATATATATAATATGTTATATATATATATATATAATATATATAATAATATAGTTTTTAACAGCCGACGTCCTCGCTAACTATCAATCTCTCTCTCTCTCTCTCTCTCTCTCTCTCTCTCTCTCTGTTAGAATATTTAGTGATAGAAGGCGTGTGCCAGACGGTCACTTCTACTTATAGACTCGCCGATAAGCACGTGACCAGGGAAGGTAACCTCTTATCCAATCACTGGCAGTGCTGCTGCTGCTGTTGTTGTATTTATACAGACTGATTCTAATCTTAGCTCATTGCTACTTGGATCTTCTTGGACGTCGGACCTAAAGGAAACAATACCACATGACTTATTGACTTACTTACTTATTTACTTTAAGTTCTTTTACAACTGGCTAAGGATGGCGGCTAGATACTTAACACACACTCTCTCTCTTCTCTCTCTCTCTCTATATATATATATATATATATATATATATATTATATATATATATATAAAGAGAACGGTTATTGATAGGTTCATATGAATATACAGTAATACATAATCTCTAAGTATTAAAAGTGCCAATGTACGTAGGATGTCGAAATAAAATATTTTCATGGTTGAATATCAATGTTTGTGTCAGTGTCCTGACATTTTATTGACACTCCAGACACCGAAAGATTTAAACGATCGTTGGCTTGGTTTAGTTTTACGGCATGTCTAACATGGCATGGTTTGATTTAACTATTCAAAGGAATATCAACATCCTTTGGGTCATTTAATGCCAGCATTTGATCCATTTGTAATCTATCTATTATATACACGCACACCACACACGCACACGCACACACACACACACACACACACACATATATATATATATATATATATATATATATATATATATAAAGGATATTTTCTTAAATGTTCCCATCAATCCTAATACATAATTTAAGATATTCTTTTATTTACTTATTTACTAGTCCATTTATATAATTTAATAGATTTCATTTTTTACAACTGAAAAAAAAAGAAAAGAAAGAAAAAATTAAATTAGAGAACAAAGGAAAAAAACAACAAAAAAGAAAGGAAAAAGAAAAGAAAAACAAAACAAAACAAAAGCTAAGTATATAAATTTTTCTATTGATGGTTTTTATTTTGAATTTGACATGGCCACAATCTTGCAACATTCACCGGATGACAAACAGACAATATTGGATACAGGGTTCAAGCATTTGTTCTCAACAGACATTCAAAAAAAAAAAGAAAAGAAATTACAGTTATTCGCCCATTTCATTCATAACATGAGGAAAAAAGAAAGGAGGAGATGAAGAAAGAAAAAAAAGGAGAGGAAAAAGAAATAAGAAGAGAAATTATAACCACACAAAGAAAAACGTAAGCACGTATATTTCTGATATGCACCTCTGAAGATGAAGTTTATACTTCGATATCGATAAGACAAAAATAACATGTGTATGAGTATGTAACGATAATGAATTATACATAATTATTTAGTTTCAAGTAACTATTCCTTATTAATGACAAGAAGCGGCTGGGTTAAGGGGGAGCAAAGAAAGTTAGTTTTGCATGTAAAAAAATCCATGCTGTTACTATTTGAATTTTCTTTTCTTAATTATCTTCACGAATATAAATCAAGTCTTCATTATTATTGCATAAAAAGCAAGCTCTGGTGATAGTGAATGTATATATATATATTCACTTTGTCGTTAGTTGTTTTATTTTCGAAGTTTCCTACGGACATAAATACATACAAACAACTGCCCTCTCTCTATATAGAGATAATGAAACATACACAATATATAGTTTCATGTAACTATTTCTAATTAATGATAAAGAATTATATCCAATCATATAGTTTCAAGTATTTCTCTCTAATATCAATTAACACAATCACATGCTTTCATATAACTACTCCTTATTAATAATAATGACAAAAAACTAATAAATAATTGCGTGAAGGCGTGGGTTTTGGACAATACCCTGTAGCGAGAATTCACGGGGTCCAAACGGGAAAATACCAGACTTTGGTAACATTGGCCCGAAATGCGAGAATCTCGCACGTCACGTATTTTACCATGTTTGGAAATCAGTTTCAACCAGAAATGGAAACAGATTGGATGTGGTCTGCTGGTGTTGTAACTCAACCGCGCGGTGAATGAAGATGGGCAAAATAGAAACAAAATCCTGTATAAGAAACCAAAGTCTTGTTAAGTATTTACATGACTTAAAAAGAAGCCCTTAAAAAGTAACCCTTTAGAAAAAGAAGACTAGACAAGACGACCAGTCAAAGAAGAAGAAGGAATGAAACAACCACTAGACGAAGCAGTAGAAAGAAATGAAGCAGGTAAGTCATATCGGACATTCAACAGAATTATCTTCCCCTGCCGCTAGGGGGTGAATCGCCAACATACGATGTTGGCGCCAAAACCAAATTTCATCACTTATCACAGAGCAGTCACTGAGGGAAGTCGCAAAATAAGAACTCTACCACCAGCAAACTTTCTAAGGCATTGTATCAGCAAACGTTTTAAGGCTGATACAATAGCATACTAACAGAAAGCTGAAGAACGAGAAACGACCTGACGAAGCGTCTTAACAACATTCCAACCAGCGACCAGAATACCCCTGTTATCACCACTTCTCCACGAACAGTATTTAACCTCACAGATAAGTCCTGTAGCAAATGCCAATAAAATTTGCAACAAGATTTCTGTACCTTTTGGTAATACAATTTTATATTTGTATTTGTTTCTTTCTTTCGTCCGAAATAGCCAACTACGGAGAATAAGGGCTCCAACAAAGCCCCGTAAATACTCTTAGTCACAACTATGTCTGTATCTGTCTCTCTCTAATACCCCCCTCTCTCTCTCTAATAACTCTCTCGATTATATACACGATGTTGGGTATATACGATACGATGGCTATACAACATGCGTTTTTTTTAATTAGGAAGGCAACTCTATATTAGATAATACTGTTTTATGCTGATTTCTTTTTCTTTTTTGTGTATCAGTTTATTGATGAATCAACTCCAATTATATAGTTTCTTGTAACTATTCTTTATTAATGATAAACTATTATATAGTTTCAAGTATTTCTCTCTAATACCAATTGATAGAACACAATAGTATGCTTTCATATAACTACTCCTTATAACTAATAAATAATTGCGTTTATAAAATTAGGAAGACATCTCTACACTAAATATTACTGTTTTATACCGTTTTTTGTGTGTATCGGTGTATTCATATTATTCTGAGACAGGGCAACAGTAAATAACATTTACTGAATAAAATCAATAAATCACCTTGCTCTTGTCTTATTCTGTGTGTTTGCTTGTTTTATTGTTTTGTTTTCAAATAATTATCGTCCTCTGTCCTTGACCGTGGGGTATCTCGTAAAACAGTCAGGGAGTCACATAAGTAAAGATGTCATTTTCCATCATCAGAATCCCTCGTTTACTTCCTACTTAGATAGAACAGCTGTCATTGTACACAATAAATCACAGGAAAAGATACGTTCATTTCGATGATCTTTCTCATCCTTAAACGGTGTAAGTGTTTCCCTGTCCACACTCAACGGACTTGGCTCTTTTGTCCTATACAGAAGACTCATCTCAGATCATCTAAACCGGGAGTCACCAAACTACGGCCCACGGGCCAAATCCGACCCACGAAGTCATTTTATCCGGCCCGCCGACGGTACTTGAATTTATTTCTTTAAAAAAGAACAATTTATGAATGCAAGCAAGCTTTTTCAAAATTGAAAATATTGGGTCAAAATATCTGGTATGAGACAAATACAATAATTATGTTTCCATAACAACGAAACTTCTCATTGCTCTGGAGAAGGGGTCAACAAACTACGGCCCGCCGGAAGGATCCGGCCGGCGAAGGTATTTTATCAGGCCTCCGACGGTACTTGAATTTGTTTGTTACTTTTCAAAATGTGTTTGTTTCGTTCAACCCATCGAACGAAATTGACTAATAAACATTTGAAAGCAATTCTCTTGATTGGATGTAGCAATTCCAAACCAAATATTGACAGTATTTTGAAAGGCAAACTTCAGTTTCACAAATCTCACTAAACCTTTCTGCTAATGTTGTGTGCTTTCATAATGTTTAGAAAATAAATATGTTGGTTAAATTTGTTTTGATGCATCTTACGCCACTCACCACTGAATATAACAGGGATAGATTAATTTTGTTTTATATCTTTTTCTGAGACCTTCCGTTCTGGTTAGCAAGTATTGAATAAAATAATAATGTGGTGCACGCTCGTTATTTTTTTCAATTTAAAAAAAAAAAAGTTTGGTGATTCCTAATCAAAACGATAAGATTTGAACATAGAGAGAACATTTTTAAAAAAGACATAAGACGGCGAAGACGTATTCCATGTAAAATATGCAAGGTTCAATGTACTTCGACCAATGAAAAACTCACTGGAATAAATGTGTTGAATTTCAAGTTTGAAGGTAACTAAATTTATCATTATCTTTATATGAATACTCATGTTCCTTAATTATACAACAGTTACCATCTTGCACCACCCTCAGATAAAATATGAGACAATCCAAATGGTTCAAAATGAAATGCAAATCCTGATTATCTGGTGTTGCTTATCTACCGAATTCTTATGTTTTATAAGTGTCCTCGCGTCAGCTAAATGAGGGACCATTCCATTTTTTATAAAGAAACAAAGGGTAGAAAAAGGACATGCTACAGAGAGAAAAGATATGATAAGAAAGAAAGTAGGAGAAAGAGAGTAGGGTAAAGATGGAGAGACGAGTTGACTGCAGAAGCGATAACGCTAATCTGTTTTGAGAAATATGAAAAGTTGAAAAGAAGGAAAGAAAGAAAACAAGAGAGAGAGAGAGAGAGAGAGAGAGAGAGAGAGAGAGAGAGAGAGAGAGAGAGAGAGAGAGTTAAATTAAGATCACTATACTTTTTACCTATTGAACTCTTTTGCAATAGCTCTTAAGTAAACATCAAACCTTGTAATAATCAAATTACCATACTGTGGAATATCCACAGCTTCTGCTAGTATCTATAAATTTGCCTATCCATCCGCATCGTCAGAGGTCACTAAATATCAATTTCTTAAGCGGAGTGTAGCGGGATTAAATTCTGAGTTTTTATTTTCCTAGATTGGTTGCCGAAGTTTGGTCAAAGAGCCCAGTGTGCCCTATTATTTACTCCTAGCTGAAGGAAAAATAGTTTGATGCATTCACTTCCTAAGGTATGTGCTAGCTGAAATGCAAACAACCTCGTCCAGGATTTGAACTTGGTCCCCGGTTCCATTTCCTACAACCATAATCAATACACAAAAAGTAAGTCGTCGGGATGGCCTAAAGTCGGTATCAGCTAATCAGCAAGGGAGTCTATCCCCTTTCCACTAGGGCTAGACCAAGGATATTGTTTTTGCGTCTGAGGTGGAACGCCACACTTACCATCAGATCCTTACATTACCCCACAGATCCCTGTGCTACTCATACACTAAGTTGGCGAGGGCCGGTATCGAACTACACAACACGCCACTAAAGTTGCAAATATAGTTTATTTCTGTCTATAAAAATACAGTTTCAGTCTGGACACATTAAAAATATTATTCACGAATATATATATATATATATATAATGGACAGTGGGTGATGAGTGCCCAATAAGCTATTATCACAACTTCGAGAAAATTGTGATCAAAGTTACCCTAACTTATATTTGCAATATTTCATTTTCGTTAAATTTAGAAGTAATATAAAAAACTATTTCTAGTGTGATAATAGATTCAATTTTGATATATCAAAGATAAAATCCTTTTCACCCGGGATGGGATTGGGCGGTAGATATTTATCAGGTGGTGCTATTTATGCACACACACACACACACACACACACACACACGCATACACACACACATATATATATATATATATATATATATATATATATATATATATATATGATAAGTATGTAAACACGATGTGTTTGGATATGGCTTTTTGCCGACAATTTTTGGGAGAATATGTGCTTAATTGAAGTCGTACCTAATTTTGAAAATTAATTCCCGCCTAATTAATTAATTATTAATTAATTAATTTTCAAAATTAGGTACGACTTCAATTAAGCACATATTATCCCAAATATATATATAGATATATATATATATATATATATCTGTGTGTGTGTGTAAAAGGAATTACTTACCGGTATAAATATTGGGTTGGTCTCAATATTTGGTTGGTGTAAGTCTTACTCGGATAAGTTCGCGTTATAACAAATATAAAGTGCCCAATACGTAGGTAGAGCAGATTTAGTACTATAGTGTGTACAGAAATAACCTACTCGAATTTCACCATAAGGATCTTCAGGGTTAAATCCACTGAATTAATTAAGATATTAATTAATTACAGTTAATTGCGGGAGTTCATAATATCGTTGAAAACAGTTTCGCAGTTAATGAACGCTGTTGCGCCGTTTTGAAAAGTTGAATGATAAATGCGATGTTGATATGTCGTAAGTGTAGTTGTTAATATGAAATATTTAAAAACTTATATTTTTATTTAAAAACATGTATTTTTTGTTGGTGATTTTTGGAAAAAAAAACAACTTTTTTTAAATATGTATATTTAAATTCAGTAGTAATACATCTGCAATATTATCTTGCTAACCATTATGCTACGATGGGATGCCCTTCTACACAACTCGTTTGCCACGGGTAGGATGTGACACAAGGTCGCAAGTATGTAAGATCCAGCGTGTATCGAATTCTTCATTCAGGAAGAATGGATCAGCGAGACTAGTTTGCTAAACATTTCTCCCTGATTTCATGCCCTCATGTGGCTAAAAAGTATGTAAGGTCAGAGAGACCATACAACACATGAATATACGCTTCAACGATCTCGCTCGGGGACTGATAACGTTAGAGAGAGAAAACAGCTATTGCCTGAATGTTCTTAACTTTAGGTGACGTCATAAGAGATGGCTGGGAGGGTCAGGTCCCGTGTGAATTGTGGAAGTGCTATAAATCTGTTCTGCGTCTGCGCCCATGCCATAAATCTATGGAAAGTCGAAGGGATGTTTGTCTAACTTGGAGTCAGTCCGTTAACCACAGAAATCAATGTCTACATAGCGGCCAAAATACCAGTTTGTAAAAATATACAAGGATGCGATCGTTAAATTGTCGTCTGAAATACGCATAAATGAACATCACTAACAGGACCTGCGGATATGTCACAGTATGTTAATTTAATTCTCATAAAGTCTGATATGTTTATTTAAGAGCAATTGCTAAATTATTTCAATATTGAATAAGTATAATAATCTTAATTTAACTCTATTTTTTTCTTTTAACGCTCGCATTCTTTTCATCTTTTCATTATGTTCAATTGAAACGTATTTGTGCTATCGCTTCCGGGTGCTCACTCCCTCTCTCTATCTTTCCCCAACACTCTTTCTTATCATATTTTTCTGTGTTGCAGATCTTTTTTCTTGCCTTTCTTCCTTTATAATAAAAACTGAATGGTCCATTATTAGCTCAGGCTCTAATAAGAAATACAAATTCGGCGGATAAGCAATACCAGAAAATCAAGATTTAAATTTTTGCATTTGATTTTGGGACGATTTGAACGGTCTTATTTTTTAACCAGAGGTGTTTTACGATGATATTGGTCGTACAATTAAGGAACATGTAAGTACCACACGGCGGCTAAAAACAGCAGACAGGTTGTTGTTATTAAAAGGGTTAGTCAACTCATAGTAAGTACAGTAAATCATCAGGGTGGTCTAAAGTCGGTATCAGCCATACAGCGAAAAGTACTACCCCCTTTTCACTAGCGCTAGACTATGGAGATTGTTTGGGCGTCTGAGGTAATGCGCCATACCTACCATAAGGTCCTCACTTTGCCGCACAGATTCCTGTGCTACTCATACGCTATTGTTACATAATTATTAGGTTCCTAATATTTATGTACAGCAGTGTAGAAATCAAAATGGCTGTTATAAGTTGCAGCCCACGGCCTTGAAGGATTGAATGACAAGGCTTGACCTCATCCTGATCCTTCCGGTGGATACCGTGAGAATCGGTGGAGAAGACCCTCTTCCGGTTTAGATTAGAAAGAGATTTTTTAGAGATCGGCCAACACCACGACGGTGGTAAGTCGTGTTTTTCACGGTGCCGACTCAATCTGCGCAGGTAGTCTGGAGGGGATTTCAGAATAAAATATGATCTAAGTTAAATCGAAGTCTTGTGTTATTATCTAAAATCTACCAATGACACAGGGCTTCTGATTAAGAGAAATCCCCAATGGAAGACCAGACACGAAGTCACCAAGACGAAGTCCAGACGCAAGACTAGACGCTGGAAGAAGAATAATAGAAGTAAGAAAGTAAGAAAAGAGAGTATACAACACTATGTTGGAAAGGGTCGTATCGAACCCGGAGTCTTGTAGTACCTAGTCGAGATGAGAACACAATAGTATTTTTTGGAGAGGATATATACACACGTGCGCACTCGAATCTATAATGTACAAAGAAAGAATAAAGACAAAGGGAAAATGTATTGCACGTCAATTTTAGTGGTGCCTACAAACAGGTCGTAGTCCCGGAGAAGCGACTCACGGGCCACGCCCATATATGCCCAAGGGAAGCGCGTGGTGTAATGATTAAAGTCATGGGAAATGGACTCGTCGCCCCGAGTTCAACTCCTGGATGTGGTAATTGCATTTCAATTTGCGCTAATACCCTTGGGAAAGGTATAAACCCTATTCTCCCTGCAGCTATGGATAGATAGTAGGGCAGTTTGGGCTCTTTAACCGGGGCTAGGTAACTAGTCTAGGAGAAGGAAAACTCTGAATTTAAACCTGTTAAACTCCGCCTAAAAAATTGACCTTGTGTCACATCCTGCTCGTGCGGAGAGGTTTGGTAAATATATATATATACCCAAGGGATATTTTAGTTATACAATTGATAGCTGTGTTTGTTCATTTCATAATAAAGATGAGAACAAGAGTCCGGAAAATCAAAATAGTACATTAGAAATAAAATATGACAAAATTAATTTGTGATGTGCGAACAGATTGAAAACAAACACCATTGTAACATCTACCAACATCTTCAGTTTCAGAAATATCTTTCTCTTTCTTTCTTTCTTTCTTTCTTTCTTTCTAGTTGATTATATTTATTTGGCGGTTATTTTCATTTTCCCCTGATATCTCTATTATTTTCGTTTGAGAATAATTATGTTTCTTTCTTTCTTTCTTTCTTTGAGTTTCAGAAATATCTTTCTCTTTCTTTCTTTCTTTCTTTCTTTCTTTCTTTCTTTCTAGTTCATTATATCTATTTGCCCGTTACTTTAATTTTCCCCTGATATCTCTATTATTTTCTGTTTAGAACATTTCTCTTTCTTTCTTTTTTTATTTTTTAAATTTTTTTCAGTTTTAGAGATATCTTACTCTTTCTTTCTTTCTTTTTTTTTCAGTTTCAGAGATATCTTTCTTTTTCTTTCTTTCTTTCTTTCTTTCTTTCTTTCTTTCTTTCTTTCTAGTTCATTATATTAATTTGGCTGTTAATTTCATTTTTCCATGATGTCTATTATTTTTTATTTATTATCTTGAGTTAAGATTATCCGTTGCCGATACCAACAAAGATATATGCCTAAAATGAAAGATGATAATATAGAGAGTGAGCTCTCGAATGAGGATGGTCGGAAACTAGACGGCTAGCTTGATTTTTTTACTTGTCGTTTTTTTTACCTGTATATGTATTTACTAAACCCCTACACACAAGCAAGATGTGATACATGGGTAATATCTAAGTCGAGAATTCAGGGGTTTCCTTCTCCTAGATCAGTTGCCATACTAAGATTAAAAAGTCGATTGTACTCTACCATTCTCCCTATAGCTGTACGGATAATAATTGATTTTATACCTTTCCCAAGGGTAATAGAGCTATGTGAAAATGTAAGCAGTGTTGGAATATTTTGTAATATAAGGTGTACTCTAATTCCCCACGTTAATTTATAGGTCACGTGATTTACTCCTCCAGCCAATCAACAAGCCATACTGAGTGGCTGATACATTACTTAAACAAGGATATTTGCCACAGTCCACTTGCAATCATTGACGAAGGAACTGAGGACTCTTTACTAGAGAAACCAAAGGATTAATTATTGAAGGACCCTTTACCAGAAACTGAGAACTCTTTACCAGAGGAACCAAAGGATTCATTATTGAAGGACAGTTTACCAAAAACTGAGAACTCTTTACCAGAGGAACCAAAGGATTTGTTATTGAAGGAGACTTTACCAGAAACTGAGAACTCTTTATCAGAGGAACCAAAGGATTCATTATTGAAGGACACTTTACCAGAAACTGAGAACTCTTTACCAGAGGAACCAAAGGATTCATTATTGAAGAAGTCTTTACCAAAAACTGAGAACTCTTTACCAGAGGAACCAAAGGATTCATTATCGAAGGACCCTTTAGCAGAAACTGAGAACTCTTTACCAGAGGAACTAAAGGATTCATTATCGAAGGACTCTTTACCAGAAACGGAGAACTCTTTACCAGAGGAACTAAAGGATTCATTATTCAAGGACCCTTTACCAGAAACTGAGAACTCTTTATCAGAGGAACTAAAGGATTCATTATTGAAGGACCCTTTACCAGAAACGGAGAACTCTTTACCAGAGGAACTAAAGGATTCATTATTGAAGGACCCTTTACCAGAAACGGAGAACTCTTTACCAGAGGAACTAAAGGATTCATTATTGAAGGACCCTTTACCAGAAACGGAGAACTCTTTATCAGAGGAACTAAAGGATTCATTATTGAAGGACCCTTTACCAGAAACGGAGAACTCTTTACCAGAGGAACCAAAGGATTCATTATTGAAGGACTCTTTACCAGAAACTGAGAACTCTTTACCAGAGGAACCAAAGATTCATTATTGAAGGACTCTTTACCAGAAACTGAGAACTCTTTACCAGAGGAACCAAAAGATTTATTATTGAAGGACTCTTTACCAGAAACTGAGAACTCTTTACCAGAGGAACCAAAAGATTCATTATTGAAGGACTCTTTACCAGAAACTGAGAACTCTTTACCAGAGGAACCAAAAGATTCATTATTGAAGGACTCTTTACCAGAAACTGAGAACTCTTTACCAGAGGAACCAAAAGATTCATTATTGAAGGACACTTTACCAAGGATCCAATTCCACTGGACAAGCACTCTTGCTTAAGGGCTCAACGATGACCCGAAAGATTCTAACAAGCAGTCGTATTCAGTTAGTCTGTATTTTTTAGATGAGACTTTATGTGAATAATTTTGATTTTCGGACTATTGTTCTCATCTTTATTGTGGTAGTTATTAACACAACATTTCAGCCAGTGACTTGATAGACGTGCAAAAAAAAAACACAAAAAAACAACGACGTTATCTTTTGACTGGAAAAAAATATCAAAAATGTTTTTCAACGCCTGTTTGATCAACTGTCAAACAATGATTTCACAGGTTGTATCATCACTATACCCGGATACACTGGAAACACCTGAGGAAGTCCGGAGGAGACAGCAACCGAAACGTTGTGTTCATTACTAGCACAATAAAGATGAAAACAATAGTATGAAAAATCAAAATTTAGTCACGTCCAGGATTTGAATTCGGTCCCTTTCTCCATTTCCAACGACAATAACCATTACAGTACAAACGCCTCCGTTTTTTAGTCTTTAGCTAAAATTCCTCATAGATATATGAATATAATTTTCTCGTTAGCTGTCTGTGGCTAACGACCAAAACAGATAAGTGCAGTTGTTACTGGGGAAAAAAAGCATTTGCAAAGTTGGAGCGTAGACCGGAAGTCCGCTTCCCGGAAGTTGTGACTCATAAATTGAGTTCCAGAGAGAAGACACAAAGACCCAAGGAAGTCAGAGAACAAAAGTAGAAGAGGGAAGCTCGTTTGGCTCTCTTAGAATTAGCGATTAATGCAACATTTCCCCCTCCCCTAGACATCTGGCTTTCCACTCCATAGACCGTACCCCAAACACGCACCCCAAAAAGGAGGATAAAACTTTATATGCAATTGATAAGAAGAATTAATGCTTGTTTTTTTTATCCTCGCGACGAAACGAAAATCTATCACCCATCAGTGATCAACTGCCGACTGGTTTTGTTTTATTTATTTAACGTCATATCAACTCCTTATGGGTTATTTAATACCACAATTTTATTCAATAAAAATGTTTGATTATAATCATCACTATTTACGTAACAATTTGTAATATATATATATATATATATATATTATTGTGTGTGTGTGTGTGTGTGTGTGTGTGTGTGAAATGGGAAATGAATCCGACAATATGAGGAAAAATGAGTAAAGGAAAGAAATGTAGAGGATAAAAATGAATTTTATCGATATCACTTTTAATCGATATCACTTACACATGTGTTTCGGTCTGTTTATCAAAATGTATACGGATTTACGTTATTATTATTATTAGAATATTAATTATTTCAACTTCATCTGATCATTTTAATAATAATAATAACGTAAATCCATATACATTTTGATAAACAGACCGAAACACATGTGTAAGTGATACTGATTAAAAGTGATATCGATAAAATTCATTTTTATCCATCTACATTTCTTTTCTTTACTCATTTTTTCCTCATATATATATATATATATATATATATATATATATATATATAGATGAGAGATACCCAAAACTTGGTAGTGAGGGATGATTCTATATGTGATTTCTAAGATACACTGTATTATGATTGTATGATCCAGTATGTATAAATACAGTGACTCTTTAAATCACTAAAAAGAGCTCAATGTATAATAAACTTTTTAGATTATATACAGAGCAATATTCATCTTTGAAAGGAAGGAAAAACTCAATACCGTTTTTTTTTTTTTAGAAGTAAATTTTTCTGTTTATACAATTCAAATTATTTTGATTTACCATCTGATAAGACTGAATTTTGGGGAGCTGTATTAAATCAACTTAGATTTATAAAGGCCCTAATTCTGGTCGAAATAAATTTATTATGGAATAACGGTGTTGAGTTTTTCCTTCCTTTCAAAGATTTTATATATATATATATATATATATATATATATATAGAGGAGAGAGAGAGGGAGAGAGAGAGAAAGAGAGAGAGAGAGAGAGGAGAGAGAGAGAGAAGAGAGAGAGATAGAAAGAGTCAGTAGGTTATCATGAAACCTTTTTAAGGAGGAAAACGTCACATGATATTTTACTACTATTTGAAAAGCGTCACGTGGTGAAGTGGGATGAGAGGTGAGAAAGTTTGGGAAGTGTGGAACTATGCTTTGATGGAGTGAGACGTGGGCTCTTGCTCTTGGCAATTGTGACTCGGGGAAAACAAAAATCACATGAGAAAAAAAAGTGGTCTTTTATTATTACTAAAAACTATAAATAGCACAAGGCAATAGGTCCTCTAGCAGCCCAAGTTGGTTTCCAGACTCCAAATATCAAGGAAATGTCAGGCAAATCAGCATTGGCCCAGCAATCGAATATATATGTAATAGAAATGTATAGATAGATAATCCACTTAAGTTTCAACCAAAAAGGGATCATCAGGGTCAATTGCAATGAATTCATCAAGAAATTGATTGATTAAGACAATTGCAGAGTGAATTATTATTCACTTACGCAAGTGTCTTTAATTAGATATAAAGCTTAAATATGTTAACTATACCTTTCTACTAAATCCGTTCTACTAACGCATTGAACACTCTATATTATTCATGACACTGACTTAATCGGTTAATATATCTATCGACCGTCGATGTAGCGATTATCTTGATATTCTATTCCCCGTTAATGTTACATAATTGTTAGTACCCTAACACTTATGTACAGTTAGCGTAGAACCCAAAATGGCTGAAGGGTTACAGCCAGCGGCCTTGAAGGATTGACTGACACATGTTAACCTCATCTTCAACTCTTTTCCGGTGGATACCAGGAGAATCGGTGGAAAATGAGAAATAAGGTCTCTTCCGGTTTAGAGTAGAAAGAGTTAGTTTTAGTTAGATTGGCCAAAACCACGGAGCGAGTAAGTCGCGTTAAGCGCGCTGACGACTCAATCTGCGCAGTAAGTCTGGTGGGGATTTCGGAATAAAATATGATCTAAAGCAAATCGAAGTCTTGGGTTGTTATCTAAAAGCTACCAATGACCCAGGGCTTATGATAGATGAGAAATCCCCAATGGAAGACCAGACACGAAATCCCCAAGACAAGCTCCTGACTCTAGAAGAAGAATATAAAATACCAAAGAAGATGATCAGAAGAATAATAGAAGAAGTAAGGAGTATACAACATAAAGCCATCTTCTTATTATTATATATATATATATATATATATATATTATATATATATATGTGTGTTTGTGTGTGTGTGTGTGTGTGTGTCGAGTTGGTATCCCTATCTGATACAAATAATTTATAATTTCGATTTAATAGTATTAATCTAATCTAATTATATTTACAAACTGTTTGCGTCCTTTTATATGGTTTCGCACATTGTAGGTCCTAGAATACACTGAACACATAGATGGAATTCCTAAATGGTTTTAGCAGTGTAGGCCTGGGAATAATGGCAACAAATGTGTGTCTCCACACGCCCCGAAGCTTTAGAATGATAGCCTCACCACCTGATTGTTGAAATATCCTAGGTATAAGATATAATCAAAATCGCCACTTCTGTTTATTGACTATCTGATGACTATATTCTTTATTGACGATATGTTTATTGACTATAAACTATCTGATGGGGAGGTTCCAATTATGCAGCTCTGTGGGATGTGCAGTGCCCCTTCGTAGTCATTACTCTCATGTCCCCTGTGATCTGGAGTGGTAGTACCTGTTAGGGTCCCATGTAAGGGTAAAATAGATATTTTTAATTGAGTACTCCCAAGAATGAATAAAACAAAAATGTTTTCGGTATAAAAAGTAAGTAAAGTCGTTGGGGTGGCCTAAATTCTGTATCAGCAGACAGCGAGGGAGTCTATCTCCTTTTCCCTAGACCTAGACCAAGGACATTGTTTGGGCATTTGAGGCGAGGCGCCACTCCTACCATCAGCTACTCCCTTTACCGCACATATCCATGTGCTGATCATACGCTGAGTTGGCGAGGGCCGGAATCGAAACAGAAACCTTGAAGTTCCCAGAATGAGACAATGGATTAACCTGCCGTAAAACCAAACCAACCAATCAACCAACAATCACAAGCAAAGAACGTTAACATTTTTGACGGGAATTATGCGAGTTTGGAAATCAAGCAGGGAAGTGAATATCTCCCATGTGAATTTACGAATAAAGAAGTGGATGGAATACTTGCTAGCTGATTGAATCCAATTTGCTTATTCGGGTTTCATCTGACATTTCTCGTACATCTTTAGCTAACGTTGATTTGTTACGTAATTTAGATCAGTGTTTCTCAACGGGGCACCTGTCGTCCCTTATAAAGCGTCGAATGTTATAAAAGGGGCAGCAGGCAAAATTATATTAGAATGTCGACTTTGGATGCTTGGCGAGTAAATCTGCATACCAGCATCCATGAAGTAAAAATAAGAGAAGAACTACAGACTACGCTGCAAAATCTGATCACATTTTTTAAGTATTATTAAAATTTTTCACCATTACTGTTATACGAGATGCTGTGGCCTGGTTAGGGGCCAAAATAAAAACACAAGAGAGGAAAGGAGTTAAATAAATATATTAACAAAGAACAGTAGTACAAACCTATACAAATGAGAAGGTTACTCGCGATTCGGTCTTATCAACTATCCGCTGAAATATTAACTCACGCTTAAGTGCAGAACCTGCTTATAGTTGGAAGAGTTTATAAGTGCATAGTAAATTATCATAACATGAGATATGCCAGAAAAGTTCCAGGTTGATCTAATTTTCGATGTGAAGGGTATCGTCCACTCCGATTTCTTGCCACATGGCCAGACGATCAACCAGCATGTCTACAAACACATTCACGGCCTTTGCTTCGTTCAGTGCGCGAGAAGAACCAAGAGATGTGGCAGAACACCTCATGGGTGCTTCACCATGACAACACACCTGCCCTGATTATCTGGGAGTTTCTGGGCCAGAAGAACATCACTGTGCTGGAGCAACTTCCCTACTTGCCCGACCTAGCTCCATGTTATTTTTTCCTCTTCCCCAAGCTCAAGACAGTCAATCGTTTTGAGGATGTGAACATCAAAAATGCCGTGATGACAGAGCTACGGAGAATCCCGGAAGAATATTTCCAGCAGTGAATACAAGCGTGCCAGAGAAGGATGGGAAAGTGCATTATATTCCAGAGGGATTACTTTGAGGAGGATAACTCGTAGTTATGGATTTTTTTTTTAATTTGTGATGCGAGACCTGGAACTTTTCTTACATGCCTGGTTTAATATTTGCCAATAGTTGGTTAGTTGGTTGATTTTTAGGGTATTCCAATCCTTGTTGGGTTATTTTATTCCGTAGCCCTTTTTTTATTCCTTCTTGTTAAGTATTCAAAATTTAAAAAATAATTTATGATCTATTTAATCCACAGATTGAACCCTAATAGGTACTACCATTCTGGGTTAGAATGGACCAGGGAGTAATGCCAATGGATGGGTATAACCAACCCTTCCTTACAGACAAGGGGGTGACACAAGGCCAATTTCTTAAGGAGAGTTTAACAGTTTTCAATTCATAGTTTCCTTCTACTAAACTGGTTGCACAACATAGGTTAAAGAGCTTAGTCCACCCTAGTATTTATCTATAGCTGGAAGGAGAATAGTTTGATTCATACCTTTCCCAATGGTATTGGCGCTATATGAAATGCAAATTCGTCTCACCGTGCCCATTTCCTATTACAGTAACCATTGCACCAGATACCTATTTATTGTTATATACACGACGTTTCAGACGATAAGGTGGTTTTAGGATGTAGGCTTTATTCATGGGTCATAGCCACCGCGTGGCAAGGAAATATTTCCCTGGCCAGTAGTAGTGGCTAGACACAGGAGTTAGGGATCTGTGAGACTAGCTTGCAAAACATTACACATTATGATCGGACATCCTTGCTACATATATTGAAAAAATGATCTAGTGCGGTGAGGTTAGTATTTATCCAATCCGTTTGCCACAGGCACCCACCGTGGATCGAACTCGCTATTCAGTAGTAATGACTAGCTTGATAACGATTATACCACAATGGAATGCTGTTGTATATTGTACAAACGGAAATAGGAATTTCCGGTTAAATTAAACAAAGAATGCCAAAGGACTTTTTTCCTGTTAAAAGCGAACAAAGAAGTTAAAACAACGGCAGAGAGGGTTTCCGGTCAAGGAAGCAGGGAGAGGATAAAGAAATATATAACAAATGTCCGTTATCAGATCAAAAGATAAAGATGCGGAGGCGTACCTATCAATATAAAGGCGAGAAGATTCGAGCCGAAACACAGAGACGCCAGCAGGCAGCCAAAAGGACACTTCACGTCTACCGTCAGCAACCACCCCTCGGGCACTCATTGTAAGCTCTGCGCCTTTACCACCCACGCACCGAAGAAAATAAAGCAGGGTCTTTGTACATACGTATCTGTTGTTTATTGAAGTCCAGTAGTCGGTAGTAGCTGACTACTAACATACATCGCTTTGGGTTCAGTAAAAACCCCAGTACTAACGTACAGCGATTTAGCGGCGTGAATTTGAAGAAGCCATAACATATAGGCATTTGATGCCAGTACGTAACAATGCCCTGGATCGATGGAAAGAGTAGGCTTTTACTCAAACTGCTCCTGCCTTTATGGCAAACCCCAACCCCTTTTTATCATATGGGTGCTAGAAGGCGGTGGCTGCGGGTCTACATGTCCTGGGAATGACGTTAAACTCTATCTGATGGTGTGGTTCCAGTTCAGGAGGTTTGGGGAATGTGGAGCACCCCTTCATCACCATTGCTCCCTGGTCCACTCTGACCCGGAGTGGTAGTACCTGTTAGGGTCCCATCTATGGGTTAAATAGAAAAATGTATTTATAAAAAAAG
>CM042149.1:121586656-121624156 GCA_023376005.1 Doryteuthis pealeii
TTCTTTCTCTTCTTTCTGTTTTCTTTATTTTCTTTTTCTTTATTTCTTTTTTCTTTCTTTTTTCTTTTTTCTTTCTTTCTTTCTTTTTTTTTTTCTTCTACTTCCTGTCCACATTTCATAATTTCTTCTTTCTTTTTTCTTTCTTTTTCTTTCTTTTTCTTTCTTCTATTTTACGAATGTCTTACATTCATTCTTTTCATTTTACTAATTTTCTGGTTTTTATTTTCTTTATTTCTTATGTTTTTGCTAATTTTCTCATCCTTTTTTTCTTTTTTAAAAATATATCTCATATATCTTACTCATTTCTTTTTGTTGTTCTTTCATTTGACTAATTTCTTTCTTTCTTTCTTTCTTTCTTTCTTTCCTTCATTCATTCATTCTTTTTTTTCTTACTTTCTTTATTCAAGTAAGCATTTTTCCTTCTCGAATTCCTTTTAAATAATTGTTGTCATCTCCAATATTTCTTCATACTTTTATCATCGATTTCCTCCTCTAACCCCTCCTCATGATCCTCCATGTTGTTGTTGTTGTCGTTCTTCTTCTTCTTCTTCTTCTTCTTCTTCTTCTTCTTCTTCTTCTTCTTCTTCTTCTTCTTGGTTTCTCTTTCGTCTCTTCTTCCGGAATTTGAATAACCGCCCATCTCACCCGTCAAAGAAGAAACGTCGTAACCAAAAACAAAAAAACCAAAAAACACAAACAAAACAAAACAAAAAACAAAAACAGCAAAAAAAAAAAAGCCAAAGAACAAATCATTTTTAAATTAAATCAAAAGAAATTCACACAAAACCAATAAAACACACATATTCTTTTTAGCAAAAAATATAAAAAAATATATATAAAATAAATAAAGAAAATAAAGAAAATAGAAAATGAATTATTTTAAGCGGGAAACCAAACGAAACGCACCAAAAAGAGAAAGAGAGAGAGAGAGAAAAAAAAAAGAATCGTTAAAAAATTGAAAAAAACAAAACAAAAAAAAACAAAAAAAAAACAAATTACCAAATTTTGGAGAGGAAAAAATGCAAGTAAATGCTCTAAATATTATTTTCTTTTTCTGGTTAGAATATTTTTTGTTTATTTCGCTCTTAATCAACGTCTTCTCAATTAAACAAGCAAATATTTTCTGTGTATTTCGTTGGAATGCGGAGGCAGATTTTAGTTTTCACAACCTAAGGCGAAAATCGATAGAGTATTTTTATTTCGCTAAAGTTAAGATTTCTTTCATTGCACACTCTTACCAGACCATAGACAAAACAAATCGTCATTATTATTATTATTATTATTATTATTATTATTATTATTATCAACATATCATCATTTCATAATAAAAATTCATTATCATCAGTATCGAATGAATTAATAGTTTTATGCCGTTTCAAACCAATCATCTTACTAGTAAGTCGTCAGGGTGGCCTAAAGTCGGTATCAGCCAATCAGCAAGGGAGTCTATCCCCTTTTCACTAGTGCTAGACCAAAGAGATTCTTTTTTGTCTGAGGGGGAGCGCCACACCTATCATTAACTCCTTACTTTACCGCACATATCCTGTGCTACTCATATACTGAGTTGGCGAGGGCCGGTATCGAACTAGGAACCTTGTGGTTTCTAGCCGAACACTCTACCGACAGAGCTAACCCGGCCCCAAATACTAATACCACCAGCTATTTATAAAGCGACAAGTCTTTAAAAATGGTGCAAGATGGCAAGTATTGGAGCATCCAGCGAAGATCGAACTCGCTATTCAATAGTATATATTTATCCAACCGCTGCACACGAGCGGTATGCGACATAAGGTTAACTTTTATGTCTTAAATGGTTGGAATTCAATGTTTTCCTTCTCCTCAACTGGTTGCCATACCGAAAGTTGGAATGAGAATAGTTGGATGCATATCTTATTTTTGAACTCTTGTCACCGTGACCATTTCACGATAACCATTACACGCCACGTACCACCATAATTAACTATTTATAAAGACAAGTTTTTTGAAATGCAGTTATTTTCTTTCCTATCCTTCTTATCTTCCTCCTTGTTGTTATTATAATTATTATTATTAGTAGTAGTATCGAGTTTTCGCACCGGCTATTGCCGGTGGTTCACTGGAGTATGAGTGACAACAAGTCTCCTCAAGTTTCCAGCACTCTTCTGAGTATTCTAGCCGATCCCAAACTACAGCACAGTAGTTTGGATGGTCTCGGTTCTTTTTCTGATTTTCAATTCCCCCAAATTCTTTTCCAGAGCTTTGGGGATCGTTCCCAGGGTGCCTATTACAATTGATACGATCTTCCGCTTCATGTTCCAAAGTTTCTTAAGTACTCTGGCAAGGTCTAAGTATTTGTCTATCTTTTTGCTTTCTTTCATTTTCACTCGGGACAGCAAAATCCACGACAATTATTATTATTATTATTATTATTATTATTATTATTATTATTATTATTATTATTATTATTATTATTCACTCCTTTTGAGTTTTTCACATCAGCGTTAGTTGATGACCTTTCGCTGATGTCTGAGTGACAACAAGTCTCCTCAGTTCTCCAGGATTCTTCTGAGTATTCTGGATGGTCTCGATTCTCCCTCTGATTCCCAGATTTTCCAAACTTATTATTATTATTATTATTATTATTATTATTATTATTATTATAATTATTATTATTAGACGCATTTTTTGCGCCTGCATTGGCTAGTGGTATTTTACAGGAGTCTGCATGACCACAGGTTACCTCGGGTCTCCAAGACCCTTGTGATTATTGTAGCCGATTTAAACAATAATGGGGTTTGAATGATCTCGATTCATCCTCTGTTATCCAATTCCCCCAGTATTTTTTTCTCTCCAAATCCTTGGGTACCAACTACAATTGGTATCACCTTCAACGTCATATTCCACATTTTTTCTCAGTTCGCAGGCAAGATCCAAGTATTTGTTTATCTTTTCATTTCTTTCATTTTTAATCTTTTGTCCACCAGAACAGCAAAATCTGCTAGATGATTATTTATCTTCTTATTATATAACTCTAGGTCTGATCTCTGGTCGGGATGGGGTGACCAGTTTGTATCACAAAGAGACTTCTATGCGTTTCATTCTAAAAAAAACGTAGTATGGTCAAAGTTTAATTTCTTGCACAATTCCAAGTGGATCACCGTTCCCACCCATCCAGTCGTGCCTAGTTTTGTACTCTTTGTGCTACTTTGCTGCATTTACTTATCGTCTCCACACATACTACACTTGCTATTCCGTTGCGTCTTATTTATTTTCACTTTCATATAATTGGTCTATATGGATTTGATCGGTTAGATTTTACGGCATGTCACCTATTCTTGGGTTATTTTATGACAGAGACGTTTTGTTTTATTCATTCTTGATGGGTATTCCGAATTTTTAATACTTAAACTCAATTTTTTTACAACATTTTTAATACTCATTTTTCGATTTAACCCATTGATGGGACCCTAACAGGTACTATCACTCCGGTCAGAGTGGAGCTGGGAGCAATGGCGATGAAAGAGCAATCTACACTCCTCAGAGATCCAGCATTCGAACCACTTTTAGATGCAGTTTAACGTCATACACAGGACACTAAGACCCTCAGCCATCGCCTTCTAGCACGTGATAAAAAGTTTGAGAGTTTGTCATAAGGGCAATAGGGTCGGTACCAACTGACGTGACCAACTGTCATATCGGAGGGTACCTTAAATTGGTCTCTTGCATATCATGGACTACTCAGCAACGAGGATTCCGTCCTTAAGCACCACAGGACCCATGACCAACAGCATTGGGGTTGAGAGATTTTACCCCTCTGCAGTGGTGTAGTCGTTGTATTCTACAGCCCCAGCCGACAGGATGACTGTCTGTCATTGATCATTATTATTATTATCATCATCATCATCATTATTATTATTATATTATTATTATTATTATTATTATTATTATTTTTTTTTTTTTTTTATTCATATTTTTAGTTATATCAATAACATTCTGATAGCAAACGGGTGAAAGAAAAGAATGTTTCCTAAGTGCCGATGCCCACCTCCTGCTATTTGTCCTTTATTTGTCAAACAAAAACATTAAAAACGACAACAGCACCACCACCACCACCACCAACAACAATAATAATAATAATAATAATAATAATAATAATAATAATAATTCATCATTATCATATTTGATAATCAAATTAATCAACGCCACTATGATTGCACCAATTAAAACTGATAGGACATTTCAAATCAGTTTTCACACGAGTAGTATCAGGTGGTTCTTGTTATGTATCAGGAGACAGCTAGCCTGTTTAAGCTCCTTCTCATTATTATTATTATTATTATTATTATTATTATTATTATTATTATCAATAATAATGATAATAATAATAATGATAATAATAATAGTCGCGTTTTATAGCTCAAATTCAAGTCAAATCCTTTGTATGGAATCTATATCTTAATCAATCAAACATTTATATGGTTAAACAAATAAATAGCACTTAACAGTTATCTCCCTTCATAAATCATAATTACCAGGGAACGCCTAGACACAGACACTATCGGGTTATAAAGCTGTAAATTAAAATGTGAATATATACACATACTTTATATATATATACACACACACAATGTAGCGATTAAATAGTCTCCTATATTTGACAGCTGCCTGTGGCCGTATAGGTAAGTGGATTGGCGAACGAAAGTTCATTCGGGTCTCGAACCCGGCCAGGGGTAGCTGTTAAACGGTATAATCACACTGATGAGAGGTGATACCTCGAAACACGTGTCTGTGGATTACTTTATTATATATATATATATATATTATATATATATATACATATATATATATATCAATCTATCTCTCTTTCTCTCGCTCTCTCTCTCTCTATATATATATATATATATATATATGTGTGGTGTGTGTGTGTGTGTGTGTGATTAGATGATATAAAAATAACTTTTCTCTAAATATGTTGGTTTTAATCTTATTAAGTCTCCGAATTGATATTACAAAAATAAAAGGACCCAAACAGGTACTACCACTTTGAGTCAGGGTGGATCTGGGAGTAACTGCGTAAAAGAAGCACTGATTTTTACATTAACGTTAAAATCAACCATTACTGTAACCTAATTAATGAAATCAATTATTAGGTCTTTGATTGACGCTCCACATTAACGTGCCAATGTCCAGGTTTCCACAGAAGAACGTCACTTATGAGTTCGTGCTTACTTCTCCAACAGTTTCCAGCACGTTTTATTCGCCTCACTTGTGTGGTTTGTGTGATAGGAGGGAAGTGGTCGTGCAGTTGCCTTCTTTCGATGTGTTGTTTCCGTGATTTGTTTAAGGTCGCACTGTACATTATTGTGCAACTCCCATCTAGCTTATTCTCTTGTCGCTTTGTAAGGGTCCAGGTGATGCAGTCGTACAGTAGCACTGATACAACTATTGCTTGGAAGAATTGTCGCCTTAACCTATCAGTGAGATCGAATTTCCATATGATTGATAAAATACCTACAGCAGACCAACCCTTCCCTATGCGTGAATTTGTTACGTACTGGGGTTTTCACGGTCCCAAATATCTATATGTTGCGTAGCGAAGTATGTAGTCGACTTAAGAAACCACAACACATGTGTATAGTAGGAGTTTTGACTTTATTTCTCTTCTCGGTTGTACGTGGTGGGCGGCGAGCGTTGACAATGACTACTACTACTGCTGGGATGGTGAGGTAAAGAGGGCTGGTGAGGTGGAAGGGGTGGACGAACCTCACTGCCCGCTGGCAGCGATGAACCGTGTCGACGGTCGCTCCCTGTGCTCTGTTCGCTGTCTCCTGTCTGACTGACGACTGCCTTATCGGCTCGAGCCCTCAGGCCTTTTATATTGATAGGAATTCCTACGCATCTTTATCTTTTGATCTGATAACGGGCATTTTTTATATATTTCTTTATCTTCTCCCTGCTTCTTTGACCGGAAAGCCTCGCTTCCGTTTTTTAACTTCTTGGTTCGCTTTTAACGGGAAAAAAGTCCTTTGTGATTTTTTTCGTCTTTTCTTTGTTTAATTTAACCGGAAATTCCTATTTCTGTTTGTACAATATACAACACATTTACATAGCTTTCTGTAGAATTCTGGCTGTTGTAATTATTTTGGCTGCATTTTGAATCATTTTACACTAGCAAGTCTCAACAGATCTCTTCTGAGTATTCAAGCGGTTCTTAACAATGCTGCTGTTTTGAGGGCCTCAATTCTTCCTCTAATTTCCAATTTCATCAATCTTTTTGCCAAGTGTTGGGGACTATTTCAAGGTAATCTGAACATTAGTTACATAAATGAGAGTAACCTCCTCTTGTTTGTTTCACTTTGAGGAAGCCGTATGTTTTGGTCGGCCATTTTCATTTCACCGTAAATCTACACTGTTCGAATCAATACAACTGCATGTTTAACATGAAAATATCATGAAATGTGTTCTTAAATGTGCTTGCGCATTATTTGAAATAAACTTAATTGTTATTAAGAACACATTTTATTATATTTTCGCGTTAAAACGTGCAGTTGTATTGATTTGGACAATTTCGTATTTTCAGTGTAGATTTACGGTGAAATGAAAATGGCCGACCAAAACATACGACTCACTCAAAGGGAAACAAACAAGGAGGGTATTCTTATTTATGAAACTAATGTTCAGATTACCCATTTCAAGGCCACCAACTGCAATTGGTATCATCGTCACCCTTATGTTCATCCCCTTTTTAATTTAATTTCAATAAAAAGGTCCAAGTTTGAAGAGGGGTTTTTCGGTTTCGAGAAGATGGTCCGAATAATAAAAATAATATAAATTATCAAATTATTAAATAAAAAGTTATCAAACCAGTAAAGAAGCGATTTTCTTTCATATATTCGCTAAAAAATTTGATGAATGTTCAAAAAGTATAGAGACAGCAGTATAAACAAAGGCAGGAATGAACATTTTACTGAAACGATAATTTTCTTCAAAATACGTGGTGTGTTCAGAAGGATTTGGAGACAGGAGCACTATTTACCAAGAGATAAATGAACAATGAATGAAACGTTAATCTTCTTCAAAATATGATGTATGTCCACAAAGTATAGAGACAGCAGATGTATCTACAAAAACAGGAATGAACAATTAATGAAATGTTAATTTTCTTCAGAATACGAGGTATGTTCAGAAAGTATCGAAACAGAAGCTCTATTTACCAACACAGAAATTAGCAATGAATTAAACGTTAATTTTCCTCAAAATACTAGGTGTGTTCAGAAGGATTTAGAGACAGAAGCTCTATTTACCAAGCCAGAAATGAAAGATGAATGAAACGATAACACTGGTTTACAAAATGAATTACTCCACTTTGGCCCTATCTTGGGCTAGACGGGCGGTCGGAGAGGCCCCCTCCGATCAATCGGCTGCTCACGTCAAGCTCTAGCACCTATATGATTTTCCCAACTCTATTGCCCTTATGGCAAGACCCAACCCCTTTTTATCATATGGGTGCTAGAAGGCGGTGGCTGCGGGTCTACATGTCCTGGGAATGACGTTAAACTCTATCTGATGGTGAGGTTCCAGTTTTGGATGTTTGGGGAATGTGGAGCACCCCTTCATCAGCAGAGTGACCCGGAGTGGTGGTACCTGTTAGGGTCCCATCTATGGGTTAAATAGAAAAATGTATTTATAAAAAATGGTATTATCCATTAAGAATTGAATTACTTCAAAACTTTATCAGTATTAAATGACCCACTAAGGTTGATATGCCGTAAAACAAAACAAAACAAAACAAAAAACAAAAGGAATTTCTAATAATTAGAAATGGTAAGTGAAATGTGTTGAGTAACAGAATGAATATGTTAAATGGTGTGTACGTTTCATGGCTTTTTGGTTGGGCTGGGAACTTTTCAGCAGTCACTTGTAATAAGTAGAAAACTTTCCCTCACGTTTCCATCGTATGTTTAGCGAGGAAATAGTGTTAACGAATAAAATATAAAATTTGAAAATTTCGGCTTCTGAGAATGCTTAAATTTAGTTTACAAATTATTTTTAACTTATGCGTATACGTTTCATGGCCTTTGGTTGGGCTGTGAACTTTTCAGCAGTCCCTTGTAATAAGTAGAAAACTTTCCCTTACGTTTCCATCGTATGTTTAACGAGGAAATAGTGTTAACGAATAAAATATAAAATTTGAAAATGTCGGCCTCTGAGAATGCTTAAATTTAGTTTACAAATTATTTTTAACTTTATGTGTATACGTTTCATGGCCTTTGGTTGGGCTGTGAACTTTTCAGCAGTCCCTTGTAATAAGTAGAAAACTTTCCCTTACGTTTCCATCGTATGTTTAACGAGGAAATAGTGTTAACGAATAAAATATAAAATTTGAAAATGTCGGCTTCTGAGAATGCTTAAATTTAGTTTACAAATTATTTTTAACTTATGTGTATACGTTTCATGGCTTTTGGTTGGGCTGTGAACTTTTCAGCAGTCCCTTGTAATAAGTAGAAAACTTTCCCTTACGTTTCCATCGTATGTTTAGCGAGAAAATAGTGTTAACGAATAAAATATAAAATTTGACAATGTCGGCCTCTGAGAATGCTTAAATTTAGTTTACAAATTATTTTTAACTTATCGGTGTGAAATGATTGTCCCTTGGCGAAAAGCTGTGCACGTCTCTGATTAACTTACGTTAGAATGAAATAGAAAATGCTATTATGTCTTAATTATCATATTATCCAATAGGGAGTGGTTTGGTTTGATTTGGTTTTAGTTTTTCTGTGTTTAATGACATACCAATCTTCGTGGGTTATTTAATGCCAAAGACATCCTTATATGTATTTACCTTTTTTTTCTTTTAGAAGTCCCCCGCAGACAATGATGATGTCACGCCATGTCTTCAACAGTTGTGAATTCTCTGGTGGCTAGTTAGTCCAATTCTGGACTTGCTGATGCCGTCACACACATTGCAAGGAAAATTCCCATCTGCATTTGGTGGTTCATGACGACGAAGACGTCACGTTATGCAGCTCTGTTAATCTCGATATTGAGCCGCTCATCTCCTGTGCGGCAGATGTCTCACAAACTCTGTATGCTGGAGGCCAGATCTTTCACGCTTGATGGTGTGATGGGACATTTCTTCAGCGTTGTCGTAATATGGTCTTTGAATCGGATTTATCAACGAGCAACATGTGATACAAGGCCAATTTTTGGCGGCGTTTGCCACCGCAGTTTTGATCGTTATGATTATGTTCTTTTTTTAATAAAATAATTATTATTTTACATTAGCGACACGTGTTTCAGATCTTCTAATATCTTCTTCAGGCGTTAATTAACCAGATTCTGTCCCACAAAAAAACATAATCCATTTAGCAGACCTTCTTTTTAATATACTAGCAAATATATGCACCCTCCGGGTGCAAGTACTTAATTTTTAATGTAATAAAATATCATATTAAATTAGAAAGACTAACGAAATAAGAATGAAAAAAAAAAAAAAAAAAAGATTTGCAACAGAGAGGGCTATAATCGAAAAATAGAACAACTGAAACTTACTCTTCAACCCCTCCCGTCTTTCATTACTAATTTTTTCTAATTTAACTATTTAGTTAAAATAGGAAGTAAAGAATAAAATTACAGTTATTTCTTCTTGTAAATAATTTTCTTTTAAGATTTATCCCCGAGATTTTTGCTTATACTCATTAAGATAAAACCAAACAATTAGAAATCAATAATACCAAGCACATATTTATTAAAATCAAATTTTAAATATTAATATGCAAATTAGCCTCCCCGTTCATACTGTAAATCGCTATTTTGTTGTATATATAAATACAATTACATGTTATTAGTATGTACATATGGTCAACAGTATTAATAATGTAAAACAATTTTATTAATAATTGAAGGTTTAAAAGAATGAAACCATGGAGAATTCGACGTAAATAATTAAGGGAATTGTGACTTGAGTAGTGATATAGTTTCTGTTACAGACAGAAAAACACACAATCTCCATTATAATAAGATATATATATATATATATATATATATATATTATATATATATATATATATATATAGAGAGAGAGAGAGAGATAGACAGATAGAGAGGGAGAGGAGAGTCTAAGAGGGAAAAGATAGATAGATAGAGAGAGAGAAAGAGAGAGAAAGATGAGAGAGTCTAGAGGGGAAAATGGAATAGATAGATAGATAGATAGATAGATAGAGAGAGAGAGAGAGAGAGAGAGAGAGAGAGAGAGAGTCTAAGAGGTCAAATAGGGAAGGGTTAATGTTGAAACCAGCAATGAAACTTTATTGCTAAACACAGCAAGATGTTTACCGCACTTTGGTTAAGCCTGAGTCTAAATTTCATAAATTATTTGCATAATGAGGAAATATCATGTTGAAAAAAGTTGATTATTTGCAACGTCTCCAACATGACATCTAATTATTTGAAAAAAATAAAAAAGATTCTGAAAAAAACAAACAAAAAAATGAATAAATAACAGAAAATGTTGTTCAGTTTTCCTTGCAAAAGAATCCATCATTTTAAGAAGCAACCAATTCATTGGGGACGATTTTTAATTGGATCCGGCATGAACTCTTCCATTGGCTGTCTTGTTTGTTTTTTTTTCTTTTTGTATTTCTTGAAGTCTTCTAGTTATGTGTGTTAACACAATGCGATAAGAAAACAAAACCAATGGACATGTCTTTTGTTAACACAGAAGACTTTATTTAAGGCTCTAAATAATACAAAAATTATTTTCTACAAATATTGAAATTTTACTGAGCTTGTCATTGTTATATAACATTGGAGCAGGACAACAAAAAACGCATCTCGCATACAAGGAGTGTCATAAAAGTATCGGGATTGAAACTATATTTACCAAGATAGAAATGAACAATAAATGGAACGTTTTTATTTCAGTATACAAAGTGTGTAAAAAAAGTGCGGAATTTGAAGCTGCATTCACCAAGATTTAAATGAACAATGAATGGAACGTTATTTTTTTTCCAGAGTACAAGATGTGTCATAAAAGTTCAGAATTTGAAGCTGTATTTACCAAGATAGAAATGAACAATGAGTGGAACGTTCATTTTATTTCAGAATACAAGGTGTGTCAAAAGTGCCGTGTTTGAAACTGTATTTACGAAGATAGAAATGAACAATGAATGGAATATTCTTTTTTTTCAGAATACAAGGTGTGTCATAAAAGTGCCGAGTTTAAAGCTGTATTTACCAAGATAGAAATGAACAATGAGTGGAACGTTCATTTTTTTTCAGAATACAAGGTGTGTCAAAAATACCGTGCTTGAAACTGTACTTATCAAGATAGAAATGAACAATGAATGGAATATGATTTTTTCAGAATACAAGGTGTGTCATAAAAGTGCCGAGTTTGAAGCTGTATTTACCAAGATAGAAATGAACAATGAATGGAATATGATTTTTTCAGAATACAAGGTGTGTCATAAAAGTGCCGTGTTTGAAACTGTATTTACCAAGATAGAAATGAACAATGAATGAAATATGATTTTTTTAGAATACAAGGTGTGTCATAAAAGTGCCGAGTTTGAAACTGTATTTACCAAGATAGAAATGAACAATGAATGGAACGTTAATTTCTTTCAGAATACAAGGTGTGTCATAAAAGTGCCGAGTTTGAAGCTGTATTTACCAAGATAGAAATGAACAATGAATGGAACGTTATTTTTTTTCAGAATACAAGGTGTGTCAAATAGTACAAAAAATCTTGACTTTTTGACACACCTTGTATATCCAATAAGGCATATGTTTGGTTTCTTTGTTTGTAACATATCAATATTCGTGTATAATTTAATGCCAAATCCATCCTTTTAGAAGAGCAATAGTGATACTATTTAACACAATAGGGATAATACTTTGCTTGTCAAATTAATCAATGTTACTATTGTTGTATTGTCCTCGCCCGGAAGACGGAACTTCTGGCAAAAAGACAAAGAGATTTATAAAAATATATATTTAAAAAAAGGGGAAAACGAAAGCGAGGCTTCTTTATAAAGAAATATATAACAAACTTTCCTTATCAGATCAAAAGATAAAAATGCGTAGGCGTGTCATCAATACTAAAGCCAGAGGGTCGGGCCGACAGTCAGAGAGACCCAGCGAACAGCCGATAGCATCATCTCGGTCTCCCGTCAACCCTCGGGCATTTTTCCACTGTGAACACTCGACGCCGCTCTTCGCCAACCGCCGGTATTTTCATTGTGAAGCTCTGCGCCTTTACCACCCACACACCGAAGAAAATAAAGAAGGGTCCTATCTTTGTACATACGTATCTGTTGTTTATTGAAGTCCAGTAGTCGGTAGTAGCTGACTACTACATACTTCGCTACGTGACTATATATACCCGCAACGATTACTTACTTACACGATTTAGAGTAGCGAAGAAGGCCGCTACGTAATACTATAAAAAGGTTGAAAATAAAGTGGTTAGATTTATTCAATGATTGAGATGAGGGAGGCGCTTGTAGTGTAATAGTTATCGTCGTCGATAATGGATTGGTGATCAAATCCTAGTCTCTGCGCTTTGCATTTCATATAGTGATAATACCATATGGAAAAGTCAGAATCCAATTATTTCACACAGGGCATAGTTAGTTCAGTCGGTAGAGCGTTCGGCTAGAAACCATAAGGTTCATAGTCCGATACCAGCGTATGAGTAACACAGGGATCTGTGCGTTAAAGTCAGGAGCTGATGGTAGGTGAGGCGCCCCACTTCAAACGCTAAATAAAAGCAATCTCCTTTGTTTATCGCTAGTGAAAAGGGGATAGACTCCTTTGCTGATTGGCTGATACTGACTTTAGCCCATCCCGACGACTTTACTTTACTTTACTTACTTATACTACAGTTGCAATTCAATTTAGAATTTAGTCAGGAGCAAATGTCGATGCAGACAGGTGGTGAGAGAGAGGGGGAGAGAGAGAGGCGGGGAGAGAGATGAGTCATGGGTTTCCGTGCTGTCAGCACATACTGATGATGATGATGATTTGACCCATAAATGGGCCCTCCTTAAATGTACCACCACTCCGGGTCAGAGTTGTCCTAGGAGTGATGGCAATGGAGTAGTGACTACACATTACCCAAATTTCTAGAATTGGAGTCTCCTTAGCAGATGCAGTTTAATGTCAAACTCAGCCACTGATCCCCATTACGTAAGCATTAGCGCTCCGAATATAATTAATTGCGGAGATTCGGTCTCTTTTTGTCCATAAACGAAACTACGTCAATGTTTACGTCACAGTAAATTTTTAAAGAAATTTTATCAAAAATCAATTGAAAGTAAAATTTTCACAAAAAAATTTCACACTTATTCCCCTTTAGATGAAATCTAAATGAAATGTTTAAAATCGATTCTTTTTTCTTAAATTATAATCGGGGAACTATTTTTTACAAGGTCGATGATGCTATTAAATGATAATGCTCTTTAAGTAAGTAATTAATGTTTTTTTTAAATATAAAACGTTTCATTTTATATATTTAATTTTCCCCACCACCCCAGGCAATATCTTTCAAAAGTTTATCTTTACACCTCCCAGAGGGTGTTTTTTTTACTAGTGTATATAAAATATGTTATTAAATCTCAATAGAGAATAATGCAGTGTTTATTTTCTTATGTAGACGCCCTGTATTCAATTCACTTAATCCATCTTTTGAGATTTCTCACCGCATTTTCCCTGTGAATTAACGTCAGAAAGCAAATGAATCATCGCAGCAAATTAAGAAACGATGAACAGAATTTGTGTGACAATAGAAGAATTAAACATTAACGAAGTGTCGTTTGTGTTTCGTGTTTTTCTCTTTGTGTATGTTAACGAAGCGTATGCATAATACATGTAGAGGCTGACCCTAGTAGGAACTGGTCTAATAGAGAGAGAGAGAGAGAGAGAGAGAGAGAGAGAGAGAGAGAGAGAGAGAGAGAGAGAGAGAGAGAGAGGGGGGGTGGGTGGGAGTAGCAAAAAGAATGTCGATATTTTTCCCGCTTAATATCAAAGAACTTATGGCGCTTTTTCTGTAGGGAATGGACACGGCGAACCGAGTTCAAATCCGAGACGATATATATATATATATATATATATATATATATATATATATATATATATATGTGTTGTGTGTGTGTGTGTGTGTGTGTGTTACATAATCTATGCATGGATTATTGTCAACACCCCTGAAGGGATGGCCCCTTTTCATATCACGGGCGGGACTTTCCATGGAATATTACAGAAAGCCCGCGAAATACGTGAAGTCACGTGGGACCTGGTTGGTTCCTCAGTTTCAGTTTGGACGTCAGGCAGATAAGGCCTTAGCTGGAGCTCACTGCACACACGCGTTGTGTTAGTTAGAGAAATATGTTTAGTTAAGTAATGGCTTTAAGTTAAGTATGGCTTTGTGGTTGATGAATGTCTTGGCAACAAGACTGACCTAGAAGAAGAAATGAATCAAGGACGACCAACCAGCGAGAACAGAGAAATAGAAGACCAGACACGAAGTCCCCAAGACTAGGTCCAGACGCTGGAAGAAGAACGTAAGATACCAAAGATGACCAGAAGAATAATACAAGTAAAGAAAGGGTATACAATATGTGTGTGTGTGTGTGTATATATTACGATAATAATAATTTTATCATTATGGATATTGTGTGTTTGTCTGTAACCGAAACTATATCACTACTCAAGTCACAATTCCCTTTGGTATTTACTTCACATTCTTCATAATTTTTTTTATTATTTAACCCTCAAAATTGTTTTACATTATTTACACTGTTGGCCATATCTACATGATATTTTCCACGTACCCCACTTATACGGGTCAGGCACAAAGGCCCTATTTATGTGGGACCACCCACAAGCCGAAGCTCGTGAGGTGGCGGGTGAAAAATTGCGTCGATCCCGTCGGCCTTCCCTCTCAAGGGGGCCCTCAGGCACTGGGCAATAAACCCAGCCCTGCCCCTTTAAATCGAGGGTGCAGGTGTTGCCTGGTGAGATGGCCCCCTGGGATCGACGCTATTAACTCGTAAAGATCCAGGGCTGAAGCCACTGGACCCCCGGCGTGGGCCATATCTACTTACTGGTAACATACAATTGTATTTATATATGCAACAAAATAGCGATTTATAATGTGAATGGGAAGGCACATTTGCATATTCATATTAAAAATTTGATTTAAATAAATATGTTTTTTGTATTATTGATTTCTAATTGTTTGTTTTCATCTTAATGAAAATGAGCAAAAATCTCGGGGATACACCATAAAAGAAATCCATTCATACGAAAAAATAACAGTAATTTTATTATTTACTTCCTATTTTAACTAAATAGTTAAATTAGGAAATTTAGCAATGACAGTCAGGAGTTTCTGTTGGTATATTTTTTCGATTATACCGCCCTCTGTTTCAAATCTTTTCATCTGCTTCTTATTTAGTTTCATTGGCCTTTCTAATTTAACATGATATTTCATTACATTAAAAATTAAATACTTTCAAAGAGTCCACTGAAAATTCTGCTTGCTCGGTTTGGTTTGTTTTGTTTTACGGCATATCAACCTCAGTGGGTCATTTAATGCCGATAAAGATTTGAAATAAATCAATTCTTAATGGATAATACAATTTTTTTTATAAATACATTTTTCTATTTGACCCATAGATGGGACCTTAACAGGTACTACCTCTCCGGGTCAGAGTGGACCAGGGGGAAATGGTGATGAAGGGGTGCTCCACATTCCCCAAACCTCCAAAACTGGAACCTCACCATCAGATAGAGTTTAACGTCATTCCCAGGACATGTAGACCCGCAGTCACCGCCTTCTAGCACCCATATGATAAAGAGGTTGGGGCTTGCCATAAGGGCAATAGGGTTGGGAAAATCATATAGGTGTTAGGGCTTGACGTGACGAGCCGATTGATCGGAGGGGCCTCTCCGATCACCCGTCTAGCCCAAGTTAGGGCCAAAGTGGATCAGTCATTTGAAACATGCAACTAGCTGCTTTTTATGCATAACAAAAAAAAAAAAGGTTTAGGTTTTAAGACATACTTTTTCAATACAAACATAAAATCTTCTAAAAACAGAAAAATGAGTTAAATGGGCAAAATGAATATGAAGCAAATGCATAAAACAGAGAGTATATATATTTACCAACTCCTCCGCACGAGCAGGATACGACACAAGGTCAATTTCTTAAGCAGAGTTTAACAGGTTTGAATTCAGAGTTTTCCTTCTAGACTGGTTACCTAGCCATGGTTAAAGAGCCCAGTCTGCTCTGCTATTTACCCATAACTGGAGGGAGAGTAGGATTCATACCTTTCCCAATGGTATTAGCGCTAAGTGAAATGCAAAACAGAGAGTATAGGATTTTAATTGAGAGACAAAATGAAACACCTTCAAATGAAAAAATATTCAAGCAGAATTTTGATTCACTGAAACTAATAAGTGGTAAATATGAACTCATAAAAAAAAACTCAAAATAAAATAAGTATGCAACAATTTTCTGAGTCTAAAAACAAACACTTCTAAAACAAGTTATTCTTTACTTTCTGTTCTGTTAATAATTCATTTACTGATTTAAAAAAAACGCCTTGTCTAACATCTTCTAAATGTGCTAGTTTCATAATTTATGCCATTTGTATACACCTGCGCAAAACGAACCACTTTTTATCCTAGCTGCGCAGATAGAGTCTGTCATCATTCAATAAATATACCTTAAGATTTCCCTTAGTATTTATTTTATATTCTTATTATAATGGAGATTGTGTGTTTTTCTGTCTGTAACCGAAACTATATCACTACTCAAGTCATAATTCCTTTAGTTATTGACATCACATTTTCAATGATTTTATTTTTATTTAAACCACAATTATTAATAAAATTGTTTTATATTATTAATACTGTTAACCATATCAACATAGTATTTACCGCGTACCCCACTTGTACGGGTCAGGCACAAAGTCCCTATTAACGTGGGACCACCCACAAGCCGAAGCTCATGGAGTGGCAGGTGAAAAATTGCGTCGATCCCGTCGGCATTCCCCCTCAAGGGGGGCGCTGGGCAATAAACCCAGCCCTGTCAAGGGGGCAGGTGTTGCCTGGGGGGATAGCCCCCTGGGATCGACGCCGTTAATTATATCAATGGTCCAGAGGCCGAAGCCACTGTTGACCATATCAACATACTGTATTTACCGCGTACCCCACTTGTACGGGTCAGGCACAAAGTCCCTATTAACGTGGGACCCAGAACCGAAGCTCATGGAGTGGCAGGTGAAAAATTGCGTCGATCCCGTCGGCATTCCCCCTCAAGGGGGCGCCTCAGGCACTGGGCAATAAACCCAGCCCTGCCCCTTTAAATCGAGGGGGCAGGTGTTGCCTGGGGGTATGGCCCCCTGGGATCGACGCTGTTAATTATATCAATGGTCCAGAGGCCGAAGCCACTGTAGACCATATCAACATACTAACAACATGCAATTATATTTATATATAAAACAAAATAGCGGTTTACTGTGTGAATGGGAAGGCTAATTTGCATATTGATATTAAAAATGTGATTTTAATAAATATGTGCTTAGTATTATTGATTTCTAATTGTTTGGTTTTATTTTAATGAATATAAGCAAAAATCTCTTCAATAAATCTTAAATGAAATCCATTAACAAGAAAAAATAACTGTCATTTTATTCTTTACTTCCTCTTTTAACTAAATACTTAAATTAGAAAAAATAACAATGAAAGATGAGAGTGATTGAAGAGTAAGTTTCAGTTGTTCTATTTTTCGATTATATCCCCCTCTGTTCCAAATCTTTTTATCTGCATTCTTATTTAGTTTTATTAGCCTTTCTAATTTAATATAATATTTTATTACATTAAAACTTAAATACTTGCACCCGGAGGGTGCATATATTTGCTAGTATCAATAAAACATGAAATGCTTAATAATTTGAAAGTAGCAAGTATCCACTGAAAAAGTTGCTTGCTAAGAACTAACTCAAAGGTCTAAACCTACGCAGCAGAACACAGCTCCTTGCATATGAAATATTTTCCCGCTAACAAACGCCATCATTTTCGTTCTTTTCTCCTGTGCCAAATAGTGCCAGTGTTTGTGTCTATCGACTGCTCTCTAACAAAATGGCGGTCATTTCTTGTTAAAGTCACGCCTGGTTGCACCTCCCCATCTCTTTGAATAGTGTCATCGACCGAGAAATTTATGGGTGTGGTTTATATCTATATTTACAGCCCCATTGACCACTGGAGACTGGACCCCGCGCCTGTATGACCGATTGTTGATAGGGACACAATGCCGGTCCCCGTTATGATCAAATCGTTTTTCAGAGATCGTACGTCGTTGTCTTGTTCGTTCAGTTGCAAATGAACGGAAGCTGACAGTCGGTTTGCTTGCCTGAACTTATTCTTATGGCTGACAAATCAGTTGCTCAAGAATGAACTGGAATATGGTGTCGTTATGAAAAGGTCCCCCCCCACACACACACTCATATCACACTTTGCCGTTTCATGTAGTTATGAATTAAACATATATTCGTTCATGCATATATGTATATTACGCTTAATCTGGGAAGTCACGGTCATAGTGTGTGTATATCATCATCAACATCATCATCACCATCATCATCATCAACATCAGGTTGAGCTGACAGCACGGGTTCACATGACTCTCTTTCTCTCTTTGTCTCTCCTTCTCTCACTACTCGTCCCTATAAGTTATCCTCCCTGGCAAATCCTGTATCTGCATACACCCTGTATCTGCATACACACACACACGCACACACACGTACACACACAAACACATTCACATACACATACACACACTCTCTCCCTCCCGCCTTTCTCTCTCTCTCTCTCTCTCTCTCTCTCTCTCCCTCTCTTTCATACGCTCTCTTGCTTTTTCTCTCAAATACAAACAGACACTTGCACAGACACAAACACACATTATCCGCATACACACACACACACACACACACACACACACATACACATACATACATAATCTCTGTCTTTCTCTCTCACTCACACGCACATACATAGATACTCACTCCCACACGCACACAAACACACGCATATATATATATTTATATATATATATATATATATATATATATCGTACCACGCAACCAGCACGGGTTCTCATGATTCTCTCTCTCTCTTCTCTCTCTCTCTCTCTCTCTCTCTCTCTCTCTCTCTCTTTCACAACCTGTCCCTATTTGACATGGTTTATGGCAAAACCAACTGAACATTCTGTATCCGTACACATACACACACACACTCTCAAACACACATACATACGCATACGCACACACACATACAATTATATGCCCCGCACACAAATTCACATACAAGAACACACACGCGTGCGCACCCCCCATATATATATATATATATATATATATATATATATATATATATATATATATATATATACATAGGTCGTCCATGAAGTCCGTGTGCACAAACGCATATATACATATGTATCTATGAGCATATATATGTATATATGTATCGGGGGTATATATATATATAATATATATATATATATATATGTGTGTGTGTTGTGTGTGTATTCTGTAGTATTGTTTTGTTTTATGCTCAGAATATCAAGTAATCGATATTTTTAAACATAGATTTTATATTTTTCTAAAAAAAAAACCCATTGTTTGCTACAAGCTTAAAAAATGCTAGCGTTAAGAGTTTTAAAAAAGCCAAAAAAAAATAAGAAAAACAAACAAAAAACAACAAAACTCATGACAATGAAATAAGAAAAACATTTAAAAAAGCTAAAAAACAAAAACAAAACAAAGAAAATCAACTTGGAAAGATTTTTTTCAAAAAGTGCAAAAAACAAACTAGCAATATGGCCACCGTTGACGGTGAAAAACAGACGCAATTCAAAACTGTCGATTTTGTTTTGTTGTATTTTATGCATTTTTCTATCCTAAAGAGTTTTGGTTTGCAAACCTGTAAAAGTAATTGTCACGTTTCTTATCTCTTTCTATGTAAAAATCTGGATAATTTCCACTCCTAAAGAATCACGTGACTTACTATCTACAATAGACATTTCCAATGGCCCCGTTTACGTATCTATGGTTTTAGCTTCAAGTTGTACCACATTTCCCCGAAAATAAGCTAGGACTTATATTATATTCACTCAAAATATATCATTGGGGGGGGGGGCGGTGTATTATTTTTTGTATATCGAAAAACGACATTACCAAGAAGAAAATACGAAATTTCTAAATAAACAGAAATTATTAAAAACTATCTATATTTATTTTAAGGGCGGCTTAGCTCAATCGGTCAAGCATCGGGCTTGGAACCACAAGGTTTCGGGTTCGATACCAGCCCTCGCCAACTCAGCGTATGAGTAGCACAGGGATCTGTGTGGTAAAGTGGGGAGCTGATGATAGGTGTGGCGCTCTACATCAGACGCAAAAACAATATTCCTGGTAAAGCGCTTGTGAAAAGGGGATAGACTCCCTCGGTGTTTGCCTGATAGCGACAATAGGCCACTCCGTCGACTTTACTTACTTATTTATCTATATTATTTACCATTAACACGTTCTTTCATTAAAAAATAATCAAGGACAATTCATTCAAAAAGAATAAATTCATCATCCTTTGGAATGTTATTGTTCTGCAAATCACTGGATTGAGAAAAAGAATCCTGCCGCTCTCAACTTGGGCTAATTTTAAGGAAGGGCTTGTATCAAAATTATCCAAGCGCGTGGTGTAATGGTTAAAGTCATGTGAAATGGAATCGTCGCCCCGAGTTCAAATCCTGGACACTGTAACTGCATTTTCACTTAGCGCTAATACCCTTGGGAACGGTATGAATCCAATCCTCCCTCTAACTATGGGTAAATAGTAGGGCAAGCTGGCCTCTTTAACCTTGATTAGGCAACCGGTCTAGAGAAGGAAAACTCTAAATTCAAACCTGTTAAACTCTGATTAAGAAATTGACCTTGTGTCACATCCTGCTCGTGCGGAGGAGTTGGTAAATATATATATAATCAAAATTATCCTGAAAAATCACGCTAGGTCTTATTTTGCAAGTATGTCTTATTTTCGGGGGAAGACGGTAATAATATCGTAAAGTAATGTAAGAGAATATCGGTGAATATTCGCGAAATATATCAAGTGTCTACGCAAGTAAAATGAGAGTCTATATACATATTCATAAACACATCTGTACGTGTAGGATGTGACACAAAGTCAGTTTCTTCAGCGGGGTTTAACAGGGTTTGAATTCAGAGTTTTCTTTCTCCTAGACTGATTGTCTAACCAAGGTTAAAGAGCCTAATTTCCCCTATTTACCCATAGCTAGAGAGGAAATAGTTGGATGCATCTTTTCCCCAAGGGTATAAGCGCTATATGAAAGGCAGAGATAGATAGATAGATAGATAGATAGAGAGAGAGAGAGAGAGAGAGAGAGAGAGAACACCTACGCAAACCTGACAACATTTATAAGGTACGGATCAATAATGAATGATAATCAATATATATGGTCTCTGATTTAGTCTCTATCCAATATATTTGCATATTTACATGTGTGTGTGTGTGTGTGTGTGTGTGTGTGTGTGAGAGAGAGAGAGAGACAGAGACAGAAACAGAGACAGACAGACAGAGAGATAGACAGATAGAAGATTGAGTCGTTGAGTGTAACGGTTAGAGTCGTTTACTTTTCCAATAGCGCTAATGCCCTTGGGTAAGGTATCAATCCAACTATTCTCTCTCCAGCTAGGATAGTAGGGTAGACTGTGCTCTTTAACCTTGGTTGGCAACCAATCTAGAAGAAGGAAAATTCCGAATTAAGCCAGTTAAACTTCTCTTAATAAATTGACCTTGTGTAACTTCTTGCACGTGTAGAGGTAATATATATATATATATATATATATATATATATATATATTATATATTAAATTTTTACTTGAAGGCACTTACAACGCATGTATCGCATAAAATTCGATACTTTTTCTTATTGAAAATGAACTTGACAAGTGTAATCCCAGTAAAGAATAGCTCGATGTGTAGAATACCGTACAGACTGTTTCGACTTTATTAAGTCTCATCAGCGGTATATACTAACGATTTCCCTCCGACAGAAATCGAAACCGGGACTTCAGCAGACGCAGTGAAACACTAGTGAAACACTAGTGAAACACTTTTATCGCCTCGGCCACAGTACACAGCTGACCATCCTAGCGAAATTAAGCTTGTCAAGCGATACCACGCCTCTACCATAATAGGTAAGGGGTCGCTATTGAGAGAATAACAACAAACAGACCGAATGCCCTTCGGCGAAGTGAATAAGGTTTTTGGATGTTTGTTTATATATTGTTATTATATGTTATATATATATATATAATGGCTGTCAAATCGTGTTCAAGTAGGACTATTTCCTGCTTTTTTATCATCATAGTTAGTTACCAGTAGCATTTGACATTCTATCCTTGTGTTTTTTCAGATGACTCACCAGGCCAGTCCTGGAGATACATACTCTTCCACATAAACTACATGTTGGTGAGAGAGAGAGAGAGAGAGAGAGAGAGAGAGAGAGGAGAGGAGAGAGAGAAGAGAGAGAGAGAGAGAGAGAGTTGTACCCTAACAAAAGTTACTCGGAGAGTGGAAATGTAATGAAATATTTATAACATTAACAAAGTACAACGGCGTGAAGAAGCCAAACCACTGCTAGTGGTATAAGACTACTCAGTCAGAATAATACACCTGCATTTATGAAGAACGACACATACCATTAATGTTCATAGGTAGGCTATACAACACTATCTGTATCTATCTATATATATATCTATCAATCTATCTATCTATGTATCTATCGATCTATCTGTTGTAGCCTAACAGTAGTTTTTAAATGAGAAATAACCAAACGAAGGTTGGAAATGAAATGGAATCTTTATAACATTAACAGAATACAATGCTCGCAAGCGGCGTGAAGGAAGGTAAACCACTACGAGTGGTATAAGACTGCTCATTCGGCATAATATTCCCGTATTTATGAAGATTTGGGACATACCCGTTAATGTTCATAGGTAGGCTATATAACTATCTATCTATCTGTTGTAACATAACAAGGGTTACTAAATGAAAAATAACCAAACGGAGGTTGGAAATGAAATGGAATATTTATAACATTAACAGAATACAAGGCTCGCAAGCAACGTGAAGAAAAGTAAACCACTGCTAGTAGTATAAGACTACTCAGTCGGCATAATACTCCTGTATTTATGAGGATTGAGACATACCCATTAATGTTCATAGGAAGGATTCATAACGAATAGAGAGAGAGAGAAACGAAGAGAGAGAGAGAGAGAGAGAGAGAGAGAGAGAGAGAGAGAGAGAGAGAGAGAGAGAGAGGGGTATAAATAAAAAATAAAAACACTTCTTAATACCAGCTAGTAGAGAAGGAATACGCTTAAAATAAATTGACCTTCGTGTAGTTGCCTCATGACTGTCAGTTTCATGTGTTATTGAAGAAAAAACTCTGACAGTTATGAAGCAACCACAAAAGAGTGAGTAATCCAGAATTTATTTTAAGTTTTATATATAGATACATACATACATACATACATACATATATATATATATATATATATATATATATATATATATATATATATATATATATATGTGTGTGTGTGTGTGTGTGTGTGTGTGTGTGTGTCTATCTACTTACATGTCAATCTTATTGTCGTTTTATTCCAGTATATCTATCAATCTCAGTCTGTCCATATCTATCTATCCAATCTCTCTCTCTCTCTCTCTCTCTCTCTCTCTCTCTATATATAATATATATATATATATATATATATATATATATATATATATATATATATCAGTCTTTTCTTATCTATCTCTCTACTCCAGTCTGTCCATATCTATCTATCTATCTATCTATCTATCTATTCTCTCTCTCTCTCTCTCTCTCTTTATATATATATATATTATATATATATATATAATATATATATATATATATATATTATATATATCAGTCTGTCCATATCTACATATTTCAGCCTGTCCATATCTACCTATTTCAGCCTGTCCATATCTATCTATCTATCTATATACCCATGCCCATATCTATCTATATATCTCATTACACATTTCTTTCCTCGTCAGTCCATTAGAAGTTTGTCAGGTTAGCCTTGATTTTATTTCTGCATATTGCATATTTATGATTCCAATCGAATTTCTTTGGCCTTCATATTTCCTCGTAGAGCAAAACTACTTTCTTTTACTTATGCAAATTCGACTATCACAAACGCTTGTTTCGTTACGGAAGCGTCAAGTAGGATTTGTATACATTTACCTACATTAATAGAATAAAAAAATAACAATAATATATATACATATATGAATACATATGAAAATAAAAACATGTTCGCTATGAAAAAATACGAACATGAAAATATATGTAATTCATTAGAGGCACACCTGGGCTTTTCTACCACATATCTCTGTCCGTCTGTCTGTCTGTCTGTCTCTCCTCTTCATCTCTCATCGCTCTCTCTATCTCTCTTTCTCTCTCTCTCCATCTATTTATCTCTCTCTCACTCTTTCTTTGGTTGGTTTGGTTTCATTGGTTTCTTTGTTTAATGAAATATCAACCTTCGTGGGTTATTTAATGCCAATTCCATAGCTTGGGGATGAGTGGTGTTCATACCTTTCCCAAGGGTAGTACACTAAAGTTAACGTAATAGCGTGACTTGAGTTCCAACTTATTGACTACGATGTCGCAGTTAATCACGTTACCCATTAGGCCAGAGGGACTCTCTCTCTCTCTCTCTCTCTCTCACACACACACACACATACACACATACGCACACACACACACACATCCTTTGTTTAAAATGCTTAAAGGCTCACAAGGTTTTGCTTGCCCACAATTTTCGTTTCATATGATTAATGATTATTAGCTCTGTTGATGGTTTGAAAAAAACTAAAACGCTATAGCGTCAGCTTAAAAAATGAAAGTTTACGACGTATTTTCATGTTGTTTTCAAAAACGTTTTATACATTTACACTATCGCATTTATATCTATATCTTTCTCTCTCTCTCCCTCCCTCCCTCCCTCCCCTTCTCTCTCTCTCTCTCTCTCTCTCTCTCTCTCTCTCTCTCTCTATATATATATATATATATATATATATATATATATATATATATATATAATCCAAAAGTCCAGAGAAGAAATCTTCCTTACGACACATGAGTTTTATTTATAAAACCTGTCACAGTTTGAGAGCTCAATGTGTGCTCTTAATGTTAGAGTCACAGAGCAAATATATAAGTAAAGCAATTACAAAAGACTTAGAGATTTAGCATTATAGTCTATTTCAGGGAGCTTAGACAAAGTGTCTAACTCTCCCGACTCATCAGATGCGAATGATGAATTATTTATTACTTTAAAGACATTTGAAAACAGATTTTTATTTTTTAACTTTTTTAATTTTATAGTTCTGTGATATGAATTCCAAACAAAATCCTTGATGTTGCAAAAAAAAAAAATTATGTTGTAATTTCAAATATAAGCACTTCCCCCACAAAAATCTCGGTCAACAATCAATGTATCTCTTAATGTATCTCTTATTGTGATAGATTTAGAAAAAGAAAGACATATTCCAAATAGACTATAATGCTAAATCTCTCAGTCTTTTGTTATTTCTTTACTTATACTAGCAAATATATGCACCCTCCGGGTGCAAGTATTTGAATTTTAATGTAATGAAATATGTTAAATTTGAAATACTTTTGAAACTAAATAAAAATCCAAATAAAATGATTTGAAACAGAGGGGGTATAATCGAAGAATAGAACAGCTTTGAAACTAAGTATTCCATCATTTTCCATCACTCCCTCCTTTTATTGCTGAATTTTCCTAATTTAACTATTTAGTTAAATTAGGAAGTAAAGAATAAAATTAGCGTTATTTCTTTATATTAAAGGATTTCTTTTAAGATTTATCCCCGAGTTTTTTGCTCATATTCATTAAGAAAAAAACAAAAAATTAGAAATCAATAATACCAAGCGCATATTTAATAAAATTAGACTTTTAATATCAATATGCAAATTAGCTTTCCTGTTCACACTGTAACCCGCTATTTTGTTGCATATATAAATACAATTGCATGTTATTAGAATGTAGATAAAGTCAAAAGTATTAATAAGTATAACAATTTTATCAATAACTGAGGTTTAAATAAAAATAAATTCATGGTGAATGTGACGTCAATAACTAAGGGAATTGTGACTTGAGTAGTGATTTAGTTTCGGCTTCAGACAGACTAACACACAATCTCCATTATAATAAGATATATATATATATATATATATATATATATATATTGTATATATAACACACACACACACACACATATATATATATATATATATATATATTGTATTATATATAATATTCAACAAGATTGCAAGAAAGTTTACCAGCAGTGTTAAGATTTAATTTCTTCGAGCACTTTCAGACACAACTGGGAACGTTTTAAAACACCGAAAGAGATACACTTCATGTTAGTAACGCCATAACATATTCACATAACGGAACAATAAGACCATCTATTATAAACAGAACAACAGTAAAAGTATTTTTTTCATCATTTCCAAAAAATTGCACAAGTGTTAGAAATTCAAAACTACTTACCGAGTGTAATTGTTTTACGTTTCCACAAACATCTACTTGTTCGGGGGGACTCTCTTTTAAATTCCAAATCTTGAATTAAATTTAGACTATATTTTAATAATCTTATTTTTAACGGTCTTGCATGTATATAGATAATTTGAATTCATTCTGGAAATGTAAATTTGAACTTGTGTCCGATTAAGTTAATCTTATCTCCCAATATATTCCCTCCTCTCTTTCTTTATCCATCCATCCATCCATCCATCTATCTATCTATCTATCTATCTATCTATCTCAGCCTACTACTATCTATTTCAATATATTCCTCCCTTTCTCGTTTTATCTATCTATCTATCTATCTCAGCCTCGTTTATCTATCTATCTATCTATCTATCTATCTCAGCCTACTACTATCTATTTCAATATATTCCTCCCTTTCTCGTTTTATCTATCTATCTATTTATCTATCTATCTATCTATCTCAGCCTCGTTTATCTATCTATTTATCTATCTCTGCCTACTACTATCTATTTCAACATATTCCTCCCTTTATCGTTTTGATCTATCTATCTATCTCAGCCTGGATCATCAGGATAAATCTGACTTTTATTATTATTTATTGGGTCTACATATTATATTGGACACTTTAGAATATTTAACTTAAGCAAGCCAACTCTTACAGTATTTTATTCTTTTGGCCATTTTAATAGTATCAACTGATTATCTTTAGGAGGTGCATATTATTTCGTCTTTTCTTTTTTTTAGGAATTTTTTCCCGGCGAAAGTTTGTAATGTGCAATTACAGTCTATAAAGCCGAGAGTTGTTTTATATACTGTCGAAGTTTAGAAATAAAAAAAGAAATATAATATATTTTTTGAGGATATGTGTTTAATTGAAGTCATACCTAATTTTGAAAATTAATTAGTTAATAATTAATGAATGTAAGCGGGCATATATGTTCAAATGTAAGGCTAAACAAATCAAGAAAATGTCAATCCCTGAATGTACATTTTGACCTATTGGGTCTCAGCAGCAAGGTTATAGACATGGGAGACTGATAAGACCTAATAGGTCGAAATGTACATTCAGGGATTGACATTTTCTCCATTAGTTTAGCCTTACATTTGAACATATATGCCCGCCTAAATTCATTAATTATTAACTAATTAATTTTCAAAATTAGGTATGATTTCAATTAAGCACATATCCTCCAAAAATATCGGCTTAAGCCATATAAAAATAAACACATTTGTTTGTTTACCTCATATATATATATATATATATATATATATATATATATATATCTGTGTGTGTGTGTGTGTGTGTGTGTGTGTGTGTGTGCGCGAGTGTGAGTGAGTGAGTGTGAGTGTGTGTTCTAACTATGTATTTATTTAATTACTTTTACGGTATAAAAGTCTTGTTGAGCTATTTAATGTCGAATCTATTCTTTGTAAGCCATCATAAACCTTCAAGTAATCTATATATATATAAAGGCCAGTTAGTGTGTATGTCCTTTTGAAAATACGAAAATAAAACGTTGATAAAGGTACTGAGGTACTGATACTATTCTATCTATCTATCTATCTATCTATCTATCTATCTATCTCTATCTCACTTCATGTCAATCCATGTATGAAACAAGTATTTTCAATTTGATACAGTTTGAAACATTCAGTTTTCATTTGGATATACTTTAAAACATCCAAAAATAAACTGACACTCTTGTATCCATCTATCTGTTTACATATCGATCTATCTGGATACACATATAAACATACACACATATAAGTACACACACACACACACACACACACACACACACACACACACATATATATATATATAGTGCATTGCAATTTTAATTAAATTGTATTAAATCTGACTAAATTCAATATATATATATATGCCTATATATATGTTCGTCAATCTATCAATATATCTATCTACATACGTATATAGGTACATACGTGCATATCTACACACTCATATATCCATACAATCACACACACACACACACTTCTTTTTCACCTGTCCTGATTTTTGCTTGAGTGAATATTTTCGTTCTAACTTCACTTTAATGTGTTGAACACGCATGCGCGTAAGATTCTTCTGCATACTTCCGGCAAAGCAGAACATTCCTGAAATAGAAGCAATGTATGGCACGGAAAAAAATCTGAAAAAAGATTTTGAGGAACAAACAGAAAAGAAATAAAATTGTTTTATAGAAAAAAAAAATGTTTGCAGAAAAGAAAGTAGGGAGAGAAAAAATAACGGAATGTTATTGTTTGATAAGGATAAAAATTACTAGAGGCATCGTGTTAATATAATTCCGAAGATGTTGACAATGCTTTGAGGGTTACAACTAAGATATAACATACTGAAAGATAACGTAATATATATATATATATATATATATATATATATATATATATATATATATATATATATATATGTAAAAATAAAATGGAAATTAATCCGACAGTGTGAATATGATAAAATGAAAAAACAAAGGATGTTTACAAGTGCATGGGCTCATCAGGAGAGAGTGGCCCCGAAACGGTTTGCACACTCTCTCCTGATGAGCCCATGCAGTTGCAAACATCCTTTGTTTTTTTATTTTATCATATTCATATATATATATATATATATACATATATATATATATATACTCAGTAAATGAAGGAACAAACTCTAAACTTGCTTCATTACAATAATCTATTTCAAACGTATTACTACGGCATCTTCAGGTAATCACAAGAATATGTTCTTGTGATTACCTGAAGATGCCGTAGTAATACGGTTGAAATAAATTATTATAATGAAGCAAGTTTAGAGTTTGTGCCTTCATTTACTGAATATCTTGCTCTGTCCTTCCATTCACTGGTGTAAGGCACATTGAGCTCTCCTTATAGTCTACCTACATCAGCTTGGTTAGACCACACATGGAAAGATCCTAACAACAGGAAATATATATATATATGTGTGTATATGTGTGTGTGTATGTATGTATACATAGATGCTGATAGGTAAGCGTCCTGTGTGCGTGACGCATAATAATCTAAAAGGACGCATATATATAATTCCTTTGAAGGTGACAATGTTTTGTATCTTACAACTAAGATATAACACACTAAAGGAAAACATATATATATATATATATATATATATATATATATATATATATATAATTTATGTTTTGCTTGAAGGCAATTACAATGCGCATAAAATTCGATAATTATGGCAAATAACCATGACAAGTGAATCTCTGCAAAGAATTGTTCGGTGTGTAGAATATCGTACAGACTGTTTCAACTTTATTAAGTCTCATCAGCGATGTATACTAACGATTTCCCACCGACAGAAATCGAAATTATTTTCTATAATAATCGAATTTTATGCGATATACGCATTGTAATTGCCTTAAAGCAAAATAAAAATAAAATATATACTTTATTCAACAATGCTTCTAAAAAATCAATCATAAAAAAATGTTATATATATATATATATATATATATATATATATATATATATATATATATATATATATATATGCTGATAGGTACGTATCCTGCGTGCCTGACGCATAACAATAAAAAAGAACGCAGTAAATCATGTCCTTGCGTCGCTTTGTTTTTCTTTTTTATTCCCTTAATAAGTTAACTGTGAATATATTTCAATAGTTTCTTAGAAAGGAATTTACACTAGATAGGTTACAAGGTAGAAGTTAGACGGCTTTAGTTATTTCCCTAGATCATAAATAAAAACTCTAAAATGTATTAAGAAAATTTTGCAGGGACCCATCAAATTTTCCGGGGACGCGGTCAAAGCAAATATGACGCACTAGATAAAAAAGCTATCAGCATAACTGTCCATATATATATATATATATATATATATATATATATATATATATATATGATATTGGAGAATTGAAAACAGGTGCGTTGTCTTGATGATAATTGGCTAATACACTGCATTGATATCTATGGAAGCAATCGCACCTTAAACATCTATAACAAATGATATATACAAGGTGTGTCAAAAAAGTAGATAATTTTAGTATTTTTTACTCATTTTTTGACACATCTGAAAAAAATAACGTTCCGTTTATTGATTTTTTACAGAATATAGGTGTGTCAAAAAGTACCAAGTTTAAAGTTGTATTTACCAATATATAAATGAGCAATATATATATATATATATATATATATATATATATATAATGCTCAATTACTTAGGTTAGATTAGTTTGATTAGACGTCTCCCTCTGAAGATATGTGTCTCTCTCTCTCTCTCTCTTTCTCTCTCTCTCTTTCTCCCTTTTCTCTCTCTGTCTCTGTCTCTGTCACACATTCTGTCTGTCACTTTATTGTCTATATCTATATCTATATCTATATCTATATATATATATATATATATATATATATATATATATGTATATGTATATAGTTAAAAATTAATGGTAAAATTAATGATTCCAAGGGACCCTTCTCAAAAGTATTAAAGTATTAAAACACTTTTTGAGAGGGTCCCTGATAGAAAGTTTTTCTCATCTATTATTAGACTCCTTTGAAGCATCAAGTTAATATGAATATTCTATAATTTATTAGAGAAGATAAAATCCGACTCATACCTTTGTAATATCTGTTGAGAATGGGTTTGAATTTATATATATATATATATATATATATATATATATATATATATATATATATATATATATATAATATGTTATGGAAACTTATATACATATATTATATATATATATATATATATATATATATATATATATATATATATATATATATATGATAATTCTATTGGATATCATATCCAACGAAATTGTAAGAAGTAAGACATAAAAACTTTAAGTTAATCTTGAAATTGTTATATTTCCTGTGTAGTGTTCTGCTCTTTTCATTTGGGACATTTTCAAACACAGTTGGAAATATAACCTGTAATTTTAAACACACACACACACACACACACACACACACACAGGGAATGACTTACCGGTAAAAGATATTAAGTTAATCCTAATACTTGGTTGATACAATATTAATCAGGTAAGTCCGTGTTATAACAATTATAATACGTTAATGGAGCGGATTTAGTATTATATTGAGTATTGAGTACGGTAATAACATACACGAGTTTCACCATAAGGATCTTCAGGTAAAACTTCCACTGAATTAATCAAGATATATCTTGATAATTTAATATATATATATATATATATATATATATATATATATATATATATATATATATATATATATATATATATATATATATATATATATATAAGAAAGTTACTTGAAAAGTAACGGAAACTCACCATAAAGCGAACGGGCTGTAGAATGCTCCTCATTCTAGTTGCAAAGCCAACGAGAAGTTCAATTCCATGATTCTTTTTCCTTGTTTGTTTTTATATTTTATGTAATATATATATATATATATATATATAATATATATATATATATATAAATATTGTCCGTAAACGCATATTTCACTTACACTGATCAACCAGTTTAGAGATATGATTAATTTGTCTTATTTTCTGATTGTTCTTTTTTTTCTATTCATTTTGCCCAAATACTTAAAACCGAACTCTATGTCGTACGGAACCAACCTCACAAAATGGCTAATCTTGAATTAGACTTAATTTTGTAAACTATTGTGCTTTTCAACCCATAAACCGTTTCAACGGTTCCTTTTAGCTTCAAGATTATTCCTCTTATTGGACCCTTTTCATTGAATTTATGCTATCTCTCGGTTTCATTCAATTATTTATTTTTTTTACAGAGGGAGTGGCGAGACATTTTTTTTTACGCTATTTCTTCGTTTTCTTTTAAAATTCATATTATTTTTTTTGTTTTTGTTTAGTTTTTAATTCATGCTGCAATAATAAAAAAGGATGTTGGCTGTTTACTCGTGAGGGAAAGGGGGGTGGATATCGAAGCTGTTCACTCACTTGGGAACAGACGAACGGAGAAGACAGAAGCAAAGGAGGCGCCGGTCTCATGTTTTTACAAAATGGCCAGGTCAGGAAAAAATCTGCTCGGGCGAAACGAAGACGATAATAATAAAAACAAAAAGAAAATAAAAGATTTTCACAAGAGCAGAAGGAAATATGAAAATGTAAGTAGTTGATATATGTAGTCTACAATATATATATATATATATATATATAATATATATATATATATATATATATATGAGTGTATGTAAGTATGTGCGTATAGGTTTATATATGTATACATATATGCATAAATGTATATGCATATATGAATATATATGCATATATTATGTATATATGTATATCTATCTATCTATCTATATATAATATATATATGTGTGTGTGTGTGTGTGTATAGATATATAAATGTATATATCGGATATGTTTTTGTATTTATATATATATATATATATATATATATATATGCATATGCATATGTGTATATATATACTGCATATATATGCATGCATATATATATATATATATAGAGAGAGAGAGAGAACGAGATAATATAGATAGAGAGAATGAGAGAGAGAGTGAGAGAGAGAGTGAGAGAGAGGGACAGGTAGAAGGGATGAACAAAAGGGACAAGACGAATAGTAATGCCCATTTTATTTGTTTTATTTCTTTTTTAAACTTACGTCATCATCTGCTTACAAGTTTTTTGCAAAGAAAATCTGTATAAAACTCTTCAAAACACTTTTAAAAAAAGTTGATATGCCACAAAAAAGTGACGAAAAATAAACTTTTGCCCCGGCATATACATTGGTCGAAATAACATTATTTTCTCTCGTCCAAGAATCTTTAACTGACGATTATATAATTTTTGCTATCCTAGACACCTGAGAACTAAACTCTCTATGTGGAATATAGTACTTAAGCCTGAGGGTTATGTATTTCAATTTTCAAATTTTATCTGATGAGATGCAGCAAAGTTATATTTCCTCCAGACAAAGATTGCTTTTGTTTTGGAATTCCGTTGGCCCTTTTTTATGATTTGCAATTTTATTCGTTGTTTTGATTTTTTTTTTTAGTTTCCAGAAATGCTTAGAAATTTCTTTTTTTTTCTTTAATTTTTAGTTCGTAAATCTTTGCCTGTCATTGCATAAACGAAATTTTCACGCTGTGCTGGTGCTCCCGAAAAAATTGCAATGATAAAATTCAAAACCCGGAAGAAACTATTTAGTAGAAGAAATGAAATCATATTCAAATGTAAACATGCCAATAACTTTAAACTCAAAAACAAAACACAAAAAAACAACAAAAAAAAAACAACAACTTTCAAAGCATAAAAACATTTCCGTGCCCATATATAAACATACAAAACCCCGAAAATCGAAACATAAAATACAAAAATATAGAAAACACTGAAAATTAAAACGTACATATTCACAAGTAAAAAAAGTCAAATTTGAAAACTACAACATACCAGGCATGGCCAGTACGCGCAAACGATGAGTTTTATGAAAACCACTAGTGTGCGCATGCCCGTGAACTAGTGTATTTAACAAACGCAGAATTTGAAAAAAGTGAAAAAGACTAAAATAAGGAAAACAGGAAAATCACATCAGTGAAACCGGTCGAAAGGTCTTCAATATATATATATTATTGTAGAAAAATCTAGACGATCTCTTCATAAAATTAAACTAAGTTGAAGTTATTACTAAGTTGAACGGAGACAATAGTAATTTACGATAGTGATGATTGACAGTTCACATGTTTTCTATACTTATTGCCATGTTCAGTTTAATCCTATTTGTTTCTATCCCTGTTCTTATCCCGGTATTGATTTTAACCACTCTAACTGTAATTAATAGCTCGTGTAAACAGTTAAAATTGAGAGTTTAATTCTAATTACATTTTCCAAATCTAACATTATTAATTTAGAGTGTTTTTCCTGTTCTTATCTCTTTATTGCTCCAACTTAAATTACAAACACTTCCAAAAGATAGCTCACATATCTGGTTGAATTAGTATAATCCGAATTATATTCTAGTGGGGGACTCAATCTATGCGTACTGGTTAAATTCCAATATTAAATAAATAATTCCTATCTCGAAATCTAAATATTGCTAATTTTTCAGGAAATTGATTATTGAGACCCCTGAACGCATTTGATTTCCTTAAGATAGCCCATCTAATAATTGATGTTAGGTCTTGATCATTTAAATACAAAATCATATAGCTGTATGTTTATGATATATTCAAATTACAAATAACCCTGCAATATAACTGTTAAAGTGGCCATCGGACACTATATATATATATATATATATATATATATATATATATAACGAGGCCAATCTTGTATATAAATTTAAATGTCCAAAGGGAGACTGCCTCTCCGGTGTTGAAAGCAGGTACATTGGTCAGACAACGACAATTTTGTCACGCCGGTTAACACTAAATTTAACTGATACATGCTCGATGATACAACATTTAAAATCATATACATGCCACCCTCTAATTCCCTTTGCTGATGAGGCCTAATAGGCCGAAATGTGCATACAGAGATTGAATAGGTCTATATATATATATATATATATATATATATATATATATATATATATATATAAGGACCTACATGAGTCAGGCACTTTTTACATATATAACATAGAAAACTCACCGGGTGTTTTTTTTCTTTTCTTTTGGCAACTATATGCGATACTATAATCCTAATTATATTCTTGCAAAAACTGAATTACCTGGTTTTTTTCCACACCGGTAGTGTTTAGAAGTAATATATATATATATATATATACTAGACAAAACGTGACCCGTTGGGTCACCCATTAAGCTCTCGCTAGATGATTGGGATTAGGGAAAAGAGTAGGATCTGCGAAAATATCATCTGCTTTTCATTTTAAAAACGAATTAAAATTTATTAAACCGATTATTTAAGGTTAAAATTTTGTCCAAGTCGAAAAGTAGTAACATAATGAGCATCAGTAAAAAAGCAAAATAATATTACACGATAAACGATTTTTTCGGTCAATTTCGATCAAGAGGCCTGCCAAGAGGCTACTTAAAACCCGTTTTTACAAAATAAATTGTAACTTTTGCAATTGAAAATAATTTACACTGGATTGTCCAATTGAACACATATCCTAGTAGATAAAGGAATTAGGTTAAGACAGTTCTAAATGCCAGTTATCTCTAGACTGCAGGTTCAATCCTGGTCAGGGGCAGTAGTAACATAGAATAATAATTAACACAGCTTAACACCTGTACCCCAGCTATGGTTAGTGGAACGAGAACAGTATACACCCGTGGACTGAATAAAGGATTGGGTTCAAAGTTCCGTGATGGCTCCCAGTTACAAGCAGGTTCCAGAGTCCGACAAGAAATACCTGAAAAAGGCCGGAGGGCACATCGACCGAAACGTTGATCAGATAACAATGAAGACTACGACAATAGTCTGAATAATACAAATAATGGTAATCTTTGCGGAGTTCAATCCTGGATTCCTGCCTCAAAAACTGCTAACTGCTGGCTGGTGGAAAAACAACACCAGCTATGATTGAAGTCTGTAGCCGAAGCGGTATCACTTGAAAAATAAAAAAAGAACCAACTTAGAGCATTTTCCACTGAAAGCCCAACCCTAACCCTAAACAGCCCTAGTTAAAATTTAGTTTTATTAGAAAGTTTGTGGGTTCTTTTTTTTCTGGGTCACCCTGTATACAGGGCGAACCAGAAAAAACAAAGCCCAAATTATTTATTTATTTTTCATTAAACTAAACCCCAACCCCAAATCCGAAACCCTAGTTTTTCTTTTTACAACGCTTCAGCTAAGGACTTCAATCGTAGCTGGTGTTTTTTTCAGCAGTCACTGGCTAGCAGTTTTTGAGGCAAGAGGCCAGGACCGAACCCCGCAAAGATTACCATTATTTGTATTATTCAGACTGTAATATCGGTGTGGTATACATGTGATTGATATTATTTTCTGCATAAATAAAAAGACTAAAGACAGAGTTTCTTTTTTTAAAGCCATACATAATTAAAACAACCTTAATCCCCTAAAACCGTAACCCAATTCGCAAAATGTTAATTCATAGACTGTAGTTAAACTGTCATTGGGTACCACCAAAAACTTTCCGTTTTAATTTTCCGACCTAAATCAGAAGTCAGTCCTACAATCTATGAATTAACATTTTGCGAATTGGGTTACGGTTTTAGGTGATTAAGGTTGTTTTTAATTATGTATTGCTTTAAAAAATAAACAACAACAAACCCAAATTACTATACATTTAATTAACCATTGTAATTAATTATTGAATCTATTATTGAGACAGTTGTTTGTGTTGGTATTGCAATGTATAATTTCAATTAAACTTAGTTTTTAAAAATATTTTTCAACATTAAATGTATAGTAATTTGTGTTTTTTGTTGTTTATTTTTTTAAGCAATAAGTAATCAAAAACAGCCTTAATCTCCTAAAACCGTAACCCAATTCGCAAAATGTTAATTCATAGACTGTAATTAAACTGTCATTGGGGACCACCAAAAAACTTTCCATTTTAATTTTCCGACCTAAATCAGAAGTCAGCCTAGTTTGTTTTAGTTAAAAGGCTGAAGAAAACTTTCACTTAAACGGTGGGGGAAGTCAATGTTTGCTCATTTGAATTCCATGATATTTAAATATGTAACTACTTTTTTACCCACATTGAAATATTTTTAAAGTAAGTTTAATAATAATGTTAAATCAGACATGTATTCCGAATTTGAATTAATAATTAAAGTAATTTAAAAAATCTATTTTAAAGCATGATTTCAATTTTAGCTTAGCGTAAAAAGAACATTTGTTTTGTTTTATTA
>CM042149.1:121629156-121639156 GCA_023376005.1 Doryteuthis pealeii
GATTCATACTTTTCCCAAGGGTATTATCGCTAAGTGAAATGCAATTACCACGTCCAGGATTTGAACTCGGGGCGACGAGTCGATTTCCCATGACTTTAACCATTACATCACGCGCTTCCTGTCTGAGTTACTATAAGTCTCCTTAGATCCCCAGGACTCTTCAGAGTATTCTAGACGATCTTAACAATGCTGAATCGCTAAGGGCACATTAATTCATAGAAATCTCCTCAAACTCTCCTGATGGTTTTATGTGAACAACAGTTTCCAGAAGAAACCATTTAAAAATAAAATAGTGAATTTGAGAATTAGGATTAATTTCTAAATTCTGTGGAGACGGGAATCACACGGTTATCATTTTGGGAGATGTCGCAGCAACGACAGTTCAAATCCTGGGCGAGAATGTTTGCATTTCACCTAGCACTTGGGAAAGTATGCATCCAATTTTTAAAAATCCAGCTATGGGGTAATAGTAGGACAGACTGTACTCTGTAACCTTGGTATGGCAACGAGTCTAGGAGAAGGAAAAACTGAATTCAAACCCGTTAAACTCCACTTAAGAAATTAACAATGTGTCACGAGGGCTTAGAATATATATTATATATATATATATATATATATATATATATATATATATATGTGTGTGTGTGTGTGTGTGTGTGTGTGTGCGTGTTTAATAGAATATTGTTAATTAAAGCCCGAAGAAAATATCAGAAAATCTGAAACACGTGTCGCAAATGTAAAATAATAACAACATTTTTTTAAAAACATAATCCATTTTGCGGACCTTCTTCTTTATAAAATATTTAATTTTCTCCCATGGAACCTATAACAGCACTTTATATATATATATATATATATATATATATATATATATATATATATATACTTGCGTAATAAATGACTCCTTATAATGAATAATCCCTAAATATTTTCACAATGGGTGTTTTCATTAAATATTGCGTGTATTGAACGACCCCAAACGATTTGCTATACTAACCTACAAAAATTTAAACTCATTAGGTGTTAGTTGTGTAATAGTTATCGGTGTTGAAAATGGACACAGTGACTCGAGTTCAAATCCTAGACGAGGTTATTTGCATTTCACATAGCGTTAATACCATTGGGAAAAGTATGCATCCAACTTTTTAACATCCCAGCTATTGAGTTATAATAGGAAAGTCTGGGTTAGGAAAAATCTCATTTCAAATCTATTAAACTCTGCTTAAAAATTGACCTTGGGGTTAGGTAAATACATAGAAGGTGTGTCAAAAAATTATCGAGATTTTTTGTACTTTTTGACACACATTGTATTCTAAAACCCAAAAAAACTTCCATTCAATATTTCACTTCTATCTTCGTAAATACAGCTTTAAACATGGTACTATTTTGACGCGACTTGTATTCTTTAAAAAAAAATGAATAGAACGATTTTTTTTCAGATTACAAGGTGTATCCAAAATACAAACAATCTCGATATTTTTTGACACACCTTGTGTATATATATATAATATCCTTGCTGATGGGACCTAATTGGTCGAAATGTACATTCAGGGATTGACATTTTCTCGATCTGTTTAGCCTTACATTTGAACATATATGTCCGCCTCAATTCATTAATTATTAACTAATTAATTTTCAAAAATTAGGTATGACTTCAATTAAGCACATATCCTCTAAAAATTGTCGGCTAAAAGCCATATCAAATAAACACAGTGTTTATTTACGTACTTTCATATATATATATATATATATATATATATATATATATATATATATATATTACGGCATAACAATGTTGTTGGGTTATTTAACATCGAGGTCAATCTTTTTGTAAGCAATCTTATCGTTTCATGTAACTACTTATAATGATATGTAAACAATTAACTATTACAATTAACTATAAACAGGTAATTCTTAGTGACATAAGGTATATGGTTTCAATTAACTTAAATACTTAATAAATTAAATACAGTTTTAAACTTTGTACTTTTCTACACTCTTCATATTCTGAAAAAAAAATCATGAATAGAACGTTATTTTTTCAGTATAAAAGGTGTGTCAAAAAGTACAAAAAATCTCGATATTTTTTGACACACCTTGTATATATCATTTGTTATAGATGTTTAAGTTGCGATTGTTACCATAGATATCAATACAGTGTATTAGCAACTTATCATCAAGACAATGCGCCTGTTTTCATACTTTTTGATACACCTTGTATGTGTGAATGTATATAGTTAGTTAAATCTTTTATCGGGTAGGATACGACACATTATCAATTTTTGAGTGGAGTACAGCTAGTTTGATCTAAGGGTTTAACTTCTGCTCGACCAGCTGCCATACCAAAACAAAAAAAAATCGATTCATCTTAGATTTTTCTTCTTCTTTTTCCTTTCCTTCTTTTATCTTTCTTTTTTTATATTATTCTCCTTTTTCTCGTTTTTAGTTGTTATTTTTGCTTTTACTTTCTTCCTACATTTATAACTCAAACAGTTTTTACCTTTAACTTATGGCTTATTTTTACATTCTGCTTCTTTCTTCTATTTTTCCACCGAATTGTCTCCCTTGATTAATTTATTTTCAATCGGTTCTTTTTACTCGCTTTGTTACGAGACTATTTTAATTTTTTCTCTAAATAAAATCAATATTATTTTTTTACTATTTTCATTTGTTTATTTCGTTAAATACGGTTAAACAACTACTTCGAAAAAAAAAAGCTTTCGTTTCGATTCTTTCTCTTATATCTAAACTAGAAGCAGCTACCCAGATTCGCCTGGGTAGAGGTCGGGGGTTAAAAAGGTAATCTCGCAAATCCTTTATTGTTGAATCGCGAGTTGGACCCTCGCAGAATGCCCCATTAAAGATCGACGTAAAAATGAACTTGCATTAATCCAGACACCCCGAAAAGAAAAATTAATGTCTCCAATTTGAAATATTAAATGAAAAAAAAGTCCATGATGTTACTATTTAAATTTCATTTTTTATTATCTTCATGAATATAAATAAAATCTTCATTATTTTCATCAAAAAGCAAGATCTGATAATAGTGGATGTGTATATATAGTTACTTTCTTATTAGTTATTTTATTTTCATAGTTTCCTCCGGACATACATACACACAAACCGCCCTTTATATATTCATAGATTATCCAGTATGTTACCCTAATTTTCTTCGGAATGTTCTATTCCGAATGCTCTGACTACGATTAGTATCACCGTCACCATTATATTTGACAGCTTCTTTGTGTCTCTGTCAATGTATTTGTCGAGTTATTAGCTTTCTTTTATTTTCACTGAGGTCAGCTGTATCCACTAGATGACAAGTTTTTTCTTCTTGTTATTTAACACTAGGTCTGATCCTCTGCCCGGGATTTGGCGATCCGTTTGTATCTTAAAATCCCATAGAATTATATGATCCCCGTTCTCTTGGACAGATTCTGGCTTGTACAATTAACGCGAAAAATTCATAGAAATATGAAAATATCGAGATAGATAATTAATAGATATTTATGAAAATAACCAAATACATAGATGCAAAAATATCCAGATAGATAAATATGAAAATCTCTAGATAGATAGATAGATAGATAGATATAAACATATCCTGATACATATATACGAACATATCTAAATAGATAGTGTTATGACCTGTTTGAGGGTCAATAAATGATAACTCAACACGGGGATAAAATGTAGGGAGCAGATGTATTCAACAATATGTCAATGTACAATTGAGGAAGGTTTCCTTGTTACAGCGTACACGAAGAACATGTATCTGCTACTTCTCGCTTGAGTAGCTTTGCTCTGTTTAATATACCCTTTGGGTAAGTCCATGTTCCTGTCATAGGTGAGTCACCTACAACAGATAGATCGATAGATAGATTGATATGTACATATCCAGATAAATAGGTAGATAGATAGATTGATATGAAAATATTCTGCTTGATTGATAGACTGATGGATAGATAGGAAATTATCCAGGTGGATAGATATTTATTCAATAAAATATTTAGCTAGATAGATAGATAGAACAGATATATAGATGCAAAAATATCCAGATAGACGGATATAAAAATATCCACATAGATAGATCGTCAGATAGATTGATATAAAGATATCCAGATAGTTATGAAAATATAGATATATTCATTAATGGTCTTTGAAAGAAAGATGGATATTTATGAAAATAACCTAATGTTACGTAGTGCCTTTTTCACGGCACTAAATCGTGTATGTTGTATAGCGGGTATGGTCACAGTACCCAAAGCGATATATGTAGTAGTCGGACTTAAGAAATCACAACACATGTGTATATATGAAATAAATTCAGCAGTTTCTGCTGAATTTATTTCTTTTTACTCGGCTGTGGTGGCGAGCGTTGACAATGGAAACGCCCGAGGGTTGACAATGACTGCTGCTGGGATGGCTAGCGTTGGTGAGGTAAAGGGGTGACTAGGTGGTTACGTTGGTCTCAGCCTTTCAGCCGATGGACCGTAAGCAGCTGTCACGCTCACTTGATCTCTGTCCCGAGGGTTCTGTCTGACTAACTTCTGCTATTCACTTTCTTTTTATGTATATAAACCGTCCACGCATTTTCTTTTGTTATACTTATAAGCGGACAAATCCATTTCCGAATTCATTGTTAAACCCTTACTTCTTTGTTTGTGTTAACCGGACAAAGTCATTTGTTATTTTTTTCGTCTTTTCTTTGTTTCGTTTAAACGGAAAATCCTACTTCCACCGTTATGATATGCAACACTAATACACAGAAAAAATATATCCAAATAGATATATATGAAAATATCCACATAGATAGATTGTCAGATAGATTGATATAAAGATATCCAGATAGTTATGAAAATATAGATATATTGATTAATGGTCTTTGAAAGAAAGATAGATATTTATGAAAATAACCTAATACACAGATGCAAAAATATCCAGATAAATAGATATGAAAATATCTAGAGAGATAGACAGATAAACGGATAGATAGATATAAATATATGATACATAGATACGAAAATATCTAAATAGATAGATCGATAGATAGATAGATATGTACATATCCAGAGAAATAGGTTGATAGATTAATAGATATGAAAATATTCAGCTTGATAGAAAGACTGATTGATACATATGAAATTATCCAGATACATAGATATAAAATATTTAGCTATTTAAGATAGATAGATACGAACATATCCAGATTGACGGATGTGAAAATAACCACATAGATAGATCATCAGATAGATAGATATAAATATATCCAGATAGATAAATAGATAGTTATGAAAATATACATATATTCATTAATGGACTTTGATTGAAAGATAGATACGAACAAAATCATCATTATCATGTCACGGATATCCATGACAATCTCCCCAGGAGGTCCCCTACACAGCATCCAGTATCCGCTCAGCGCTGGTTAATGTAGGTCCTTGCTGAGCGGCCCACATTAGCATGTCCATGTGTTGGCTTCCGCAGTAGAACGTCGCTTATGAGTTCGTCGTTGCTTCTACAGCAGTGTCCAGCATGTCTTGTCCGTCTCACTCGGATGGTGTGTGGGATAGGGGCAGGTGGCCGTACAGCTGCTTCCTTGTGGGGTGATGTTTCCACGACTTGTTCAAGATCGCACGTGGTGATGGAAAGATATGATTGGTTATAGGGGAAATCTCTGGGAAGATGAGAAGGAAATCAGACGGGTAGAATACCTATTTACCTACTTCCCCTTCCTATAAAATACGTGTATGGTCTCAATAATTCAATAAAAGCTCATGAAGCCGGGTTCAAATACCCCAGCGAAATATACTACACATTTTTGTCTGAGTTTTGTTCTTTCATTCCTTATATTTTACCTCATTCTGTCGGGTTCATTCCAACCCCCTTTTCCTCATATATATATATATATATATATATATATATATATTATATATATATATATATTATATATAATCTATTTAACTGTTGATGTGTCATTATGTTTGATTCATTAAATGACGTTATGAACATTTAGTTCTAAATAACACCATTTAAAAAGATTGTTTTTGCTTACATTCTGACAGCCGTTTCATTTAAGTGCATTGATGTTTTTTAACGTTGTCAAAATTGCAATATTCGTATTTGCTGATTCTAACTTTGGACAAGGAAGAAATATTTGGAATAATGTGCTTTTTATTAAATAAATAAAAAATGCGTTTTAAATGCCAAAAAATAAATTGTGATTTTATAAAGAAAATGTTGTTAACCATTCAACATGTCAAAAGCGTTTTTTTGTGATTTTTGAAATCTCGTTTTGAAGATTTCTGAAGTCTCGTTCTGAAGATTTCTGAAGTCTCGTTCTGGAGATTTCTAAAGTCTCGTTCTGGATATTTTTGAAGTTTCTTTCTAGAAGTTTTTGTTCTTGTTCTGAAGATTTCTAAAGTCTAGTTCTGGAGATTTCTGAAGTCTCGTTCTGGTTATTTTTGAAGTTTCTTTCTAGAAGTTTTTGTTCTTGTTCTGAAGATTTCTAAAGTCTAGTTCTGGAGATTTCTGAAGTCTCGTTCTGGTTATTTTTGAAGTTTCTTTCTAGAAGTTTCTGTTCTTGTTCTGAAGATTTCTGAAGTCTTGTTCTGAAGATTTCTGAAGTCTCGTTCTGGAGATTTCTGAAGTCTCGTTCTGGATATTTTTGAAGTTTCTTTCTAGAAGTTTCTGTTCTTGTTTTGAAGATTTCTGAAGTCTTGTTCTGAAGATTTCTGAAGTCTCGTTCTGGATATTTTTGAAGTTTCTTTCTAGAAGTTTCTGTTCTTGTTCTGAAGATTTCTGAAGTCTCGTTCTGGACTTTTTGAAGTGCTGTCCGGGGCATTTTTGAAGTCTCGTTCTGGAGATCTCTGGAATCTCGTTCTGGAAATTTCTTAGATATTCGAAGTCTAATTCTGGACAATTTTGGAGCCTCGTTCTGGAGAAAAAAGTCGGAAAGACAAAAATAAAGAATACGGATAAATCACATCAGTGAGAACGGGTGTGAGGTCTTTAACCCCCCCCCCAAAAAAAAAACAACAACAACATAAACCGGACTGACGAGGCAATATGTCGAAATAGAATTATATCCAAAAAATATATATATATATATATATATATATATATATATACACACACACACACACACACACACACACACACACACACATATTATATATAATATATATATATATATATATGAAAGTAAAATAGAAGTGAATCCGACAGTGTGTATAGAAAGCTTTTTAGAAAAAACAAGATGTTATTAGTTTTGCTGACAGAATCTGTTTCGACCTTATAAAGCGTCTTTATCAACGCAACTATGTATATTCGGAAAGACGAAATAAATAAATCGTTCATCACGAGGTACAAACAATTTTACTTTCATATGTGTCTAAAGAAAAAAACAAAATCGGAATTGTTTCATATAACACCGGAGGCTAAGTTTTGAATATAATAAGGACCCCGACACTATGAATTTGTCAACATTACAAATTCCTGAAACTTTTCATCTTCATCAATTGTGCTGTGGACTTATTCTTTTTTAAACTTGCTTTTCTGGCTGGAACATATATTGAATATTTTTGATATTTGTATAAACTTTTACCTCAAACTCTTTTGAGTTTTTCTAATGATAAAAATGCTTCTAATTTTTAAAAATAAAATTTATTTTATTTTTAACACATAATACGCATTTTCAAAAATTTTTGAAAATTCTGGCCCAGATCGAGCGTTTGTTTGTAACTCGTGATTAACAATCTATTTATTTCGTCTTTCCTGATATACATAGTTGCTTTTATAAAGACTGCTTTATAAGGTCGAAACAGATTCTGTCAGCAAAACTAATAACATCTTGTTTTTTCTAAAAACTTTCTATACATACTGTCGGATTCACTTCCATTTTAATTTCCTATTGTCTACAGAAAAAACAAAATCGGAATTGTTTAATATATCACCGGAGGATAAATTTCGAATATAATACGGACCCCAACACTATTAAGCTACTCATTCACTGAGATGGCGAGTGCCGGTATCGAACCAAGAACCTTGTGATTTCTGGCCAAACACTCTACCGACTGAGCTAAACCGGCCCTATTAACACTAATAATATATATATCAAATTCATACTAAAATAAATTATACTAAACGTATTATATGAAATGTATACAAAAATAAAACGAACGTAGTAATATAACAACAGGATTATGTATGTGTTTATGTCAGTATGTCCTCTCTGTTGAAATAGATGTTTTGGAGGGAGTTTATATTTCTGCTAGTATTGGGTTTTAGTGTCTCTTTCAGAGAAAAATATTCTCTTTGAAAAGCGAAATCAACACGATACTCGATCATAAGCGGGGACATTTATAACATTAAACATTGATTTCATATTTTGCTCAAATAATTGATAGTTTTCACTCGAAAAATTCCGCATCAAAGCGCTGGTCAATTATGGTCGATGCATTGAAATATGAGGAGTGACTGCGATCGATGCAGACAACAAGAATTAGAAGAAACATTGAGATAGACAGATCTAAACAGATTCATTATAAAGATAGAAAATAAATATATATATATATATATATATATATATATATATATATATATATATATATAGAGAGAGAGAGAGAGAGAGAGAGAGTATGAAAGGGAGACAGACATAAAGACAATATATATACATATACATATATATATATATATATTTGAATCACTATTTTCAGACTGTCTCCATCTCTCTCTCTCTCTCTCTCTCTCTCTCTCTCTCTCTCTCTTTCTCTCTGTCTCTGTCTCTGTCTCTTTCTCTCTATACACACACACACACACACACACACTAAACGGTTTCGTTATCGAACCGTTTATCGGGAAAAGCACACACGTGTAATCGACTGCAATTAATCAATATCTTGATTAATCCAGTGGATTTAACCCTGAAAATCCTTATGGTGAAACTCGAGTAGGTCATCACTTGTACCCGTATAACATATATATATATATATATATATATATATATATATATATAGGAGGCGCGTGGTGTAATGGATAGAGTCGTTTTGATTTGACTCGTTACCCTTGGGAAATTATGAATCCAATTACTCTCCCTCAAGCTATGGGTAAATTGTAGGGTAGACAGCGCTCTTTAAACATAGGTAACCAGTCTAGGAGAACGAAAAGTCTGAATTCAAACCTGTTAAACTCCGCTTAAGGAATTGAACTTGTGTGGCATCGTGCGTGTGCGGAGGGGATGCTGAATATATTTATCGAGAGACAGTGAAGGTTATATATATATATATATACTTGTCAAAAAGTTCATTTTCTATGAGAAAAAGTATCGAATTTTATGCGATACATGCGTTGTAAGTGCCTTCAAGTAAAAATTTAATATATACTTTATTCAGCAACGTTTCTAAATAAACAAACACCAAAAATCTTATTCACTTCGCCGAAGGGCATACGGTCTGTTTGTTGTTATTATTCTCTCAATAACGCCCCCTTACCTATTATGGTAGAGGCGTGTAGTATCATTTGACAAGCTTAATTTCGCTAGGATGGTCAGCTGTGTACTGTGGCCGAGGCGATTAAGTGTTTCACTGTGTCTGCTGAAGTCCCGGTTTCGATTTCTGTCGGAGGGAAATCGTTAGTATATACCGCTGATGAGACTTAATAAAGTCGAAACAGTCTGTACGGTATTCTACACACCGAGCCATCCTTTGCCGGGATTACACTTGTCAAAAAGTTCATTTTCTATAAGAAAAAGTATCGAATTTATGCGATACATGCATTGTAAGTGCCTTCAAGTAAAAATTTAATATATATATATATATATATATATATATATTCAATTCAAATATGTCTATGTCTCTGTGTTTCTGGTAGAAAAGTATAAAAGTTTGTGGTTATAGCTCACTAGGAAAGTTAGTGTTGGACCAAGTTTTTTTTTTATCGTTGATATAGCTATTATCTCTCTCTCTCTTTCTTTCTCTCTCTCACTCTCGCTCAATAT
>CM042149.1:121649156-121662692 GCA_023376005.1 Doryteuthis pealeii
TTCTTTTTCGTTCATTCTCTTTTCTTGTGCTTTGGTTCTTCTCTCTTTCTACCCTATTCTTTTCCTTTCCTTCTTTTTTTTTTCGTGCCGCTTTCATTCTCTTTTCTTGTTTTTTTTATCCTTCTTTCTTTCAACCATATTCCTCTTTCGTCCACCTATTCTTTTTCTTTCATTTTTCTTCTATTTTTCTTCTATTTTCTTGTGCTTCTCTCTTTCAAGCCTATTCTTTCCTTTTTTGTCCCCTTATTTTGTTCTCGATCAATGAAGGGAGAAAAACCTAGAGGATCAAAAGCGCGATAAATAGTGCAATCAACATTGTTAACTACCAACATTTTCACTGATGCCTGACTCTTAAACAGCCCTGATGGCTGCAGCTTTATACCAATAAACCAGCTGCAACTATGGGTAAGATCCTCCCCACCAAAGGACTACCTGTTGGCCGTGGGTGCTGACCTGTGATGCTTAAGTATGGAACTCAGGTGGTTGAGCAGTCCAGTTTGGCCCTTACCTTGGGTAGATGCTCAGTCGGAGAGGTCCCCTCCGAACAGTCGGCTGATTACGATGGGAAAATGAATTATTTAATCGTCTTGATGGGTACTCAATACTTTTAATCTGAATTTTTAAACACATTTTTAAATTCATGTTTTCTATGACATGTGAGGATTTTTTCTTAATAATTTATGTATTATGTCTTAATCTTTATTTATTTAATTTTTTTCTATTTTAATTCGGGTGTGGGGGGTTTAAAAAACGTGAAATTTTATATACATACTAGATAAAATACCCGGTCCATGACCGGACTAAAAAAAATAGGAACACCAAAGAGTGAGTAGGGAGAAAATAAGAGATAGGTATACCCAATTTCGGTTAATTTTTTTAATATCTCATAAAATAAAATAGGGGATGGGGGGTAGACCTCGTAAAAAAATATTTCCCCAAATGTATTTTCGTGAAAATCGGACCATTATTTGATTTTTCGTAGTATATTTTAAAATCCTCTTGTAGTAAGTTGTTTTTGGGAATAATGGCGATAAAGTGGTGATGAAGAGGTACTCCACACTCCCCAGAGTTCCAGAATTAGAATTTCCCCATCAGCTTGAGTTTAACGTTATAGTCTGGAGATTGAGACTCTTGGTCACCGTCCGTCTAGCCTAAGTAAGAGCCAAAGTAAAGTGTTGCATGTCATGGACTGCTCAGCTACCAGGGTTTTATCCTTAAGCATTACAGGTTAACGTCAACGCCCGAAACGTGGCCACATTAGGGGGGGGGTTACCTCTCTGCAGAGGTACAGTCGTTGTATCCTACAGCTACAGCCGACAAGATGACAACAGTTACTATTTACCAGCCTTGATCTTCATTAATAACAGCTTCAATTAAATAATTTTTGTGTTCGTGTGTTTGTTTAAGAGCAAATGTAAACGGTAGGGATAGTTGGATTATTTAACTTTGTTTAGACAACCCGTCTATGAGAAGGAAACACCCTGAATATCAAAAACTGTGTGAATTGACCTTGTGTCACATCCTGAACTCGCCGAAGTTGATAAGTATATACTAAATCAAGTAGTGTGTCTTTTTCACGAAGTGTGTCTTCCTGGCGTACAAACTTGGACTTTTAGATATCGTAAAAGCTGCGAGTTAAACAAATCACCGAACAGCTTTAACTGCGTAAAAACAATTTCGATTTATAATCATATTAACCTAACTTGTCATTTTATAGCAATTAGTGTTTACTAAAGTTGAAACACGTTTAAAGTTTAAACACATTAATGCATTTCCCCGTTCCAGCAAACTCACTGTTAATCTACTTTATCTATCTTCCCGTTAAGTCTCTCTCTCTCTCTCTCTCTCTCTCTCTCTCTTATATATATATATATATATATATATATATATATATATAAGTTAAGAGAAAGGAAATGAATCCGACGGTATGAGAATAGATAAAAGGATATGAAAACAACACAATATGCTGTTAAAGTGAAAAGATTTTATATCATATTCATAGCTAATATTGAACAATATTTCTATTCATATGTCCGGAGTATAAACAAGCTCTGAAGATGATTTTTATGAATCGAAATATTGTTCAATATTAGCTATGAATATGATATAAAATCTTTTCACTTTAACAGCATATTGTGTTGTTTTCATATCCTTTTATATACTCATATATATATATATATATATATATATATATATTTGTCATAGTGGACGTTATTTTAACAGGCGTTTGTTACCATTAGTTTCAAAGCATCTCACTTTCCACTTTTCGTCAGGAGAACAAACTAGTGAAAAAAAAACAACATTTTTACTTGCACCTGGTAAAAATACTTTTTTTTACAAGTGCGTTATACTGACAAGAAGTGGCTAGTAAGCTATTTGAAACCAATGGTAACAATCACCGGTTAAATTCATAGTACACTAAAACAAATAAATACAGCTCTTACAACAGTAATCGAACATTTATTCTCATTTCTCCAATACATAATATCTATACACACATGCATTCACACACACAGACACGCACACGCATACATACACACACAACACACACACACACACACACACACACACATATATATATATATATATATATATATATATATATATATATATATATATATGACTGTCTCAATTAAATATAAATTGGTTTCAAACCAGCTTACTAGCCACTTCTTGTCAGTACAACACACCAGTAAAAAACCATTTCACATGCGTCTGGGAAAAGGGTCGCGTTGTCCTGACAAGAAGTGGCTAGTAAGCTACTTTGAAACCAATTGTAACAATCGCCTTTTAAATGCAATGTACATTTAAAAAATAAATACAGCACATACACTAGTAATCGAGCACTTTATTTTAATTTCTCCAATACATAATATCCACACACACACACACACACACACGCACGCATACACACCACCTATATATATATATATATATATATATATATATAATATATGACTGCATCAATTGAATATATATATCCGTTTTAAACCAGCTTTCTAGCCAATTCTTGTCAGGACAACACTCCAGTGAAACAAACATTTTCACATGCGTTATCCTGACAAGAAGTGGCTAGTAAGCTACTTTAAGACCAATGGTAACAATCGCCTTTTAAATGCATTGTACACTAAAATGAATAAATACAGCTCTTGCACCAGTAATCGAGCACTATTTCATTTCTCCAATACATAATATCGGCTCACACACACACACCACACACACACACACACACACACACACACACACCTCACCCACGCAAACACGGACACATATATATAACATATATATATATGACTGCTTCAATTGGATATATATATATGTGTGTGTGTGTACACACACACACACACACATATACATACATATATATATATATATATATATATATATAATAATATATATAATATATATATAATTGAAGCAGTCATATTTAATAGCTATGAAGTTATGAAAAGATTTGTAATTTGTTTCAACTAAATGGGAATGAAAGTCACCGGATCAATGCGATGGAATTATTGAATTAATTTGCTTTCATTTACTCGTGTTGTCTGCAATACACCCCGTAGGGTACGACGGGTAGAATCTAGCCAAAACATAAAATAATCATTAGCCCATGTCATATATCTAACCAGACTTGCATAATTAAAATGAAAACGACCCATACACACACTCATACATACACATATATATACTAGCAGACAAAACTAAAAGTATTTTAGGAACAATATGGAGTAAGAAAGAAAGGGGAAAGTAAGGGACAGTAAAAATTTCTATCTTGGTGAATACTTCAATCTCGATACTTTTATTTTTAACGATTAAAGAAGCCATGGATTCGCGTTTTATCGTTTTTTTTTGGAATTGTTTTCTTTTTTTTTTTTGTTTACATTTAAAGTACTTTTCTCTGAATTTTTGAGATGAGGCATGATAATTAATATTATTTGGATTGTTCGAGCTTAGTCGGTAGAGCGTTCGACTAGAAACTACAATGTTCCTGGTTCGATACCGGCCCTCGCCAACTCAGTGTATGAGTAGCACAGGGATCTGTGCGGTAAAGTAAGGAGCTGATGGTAGCTGTGGTGCTCCACCTCAGACGCAAAAAGCAATCTCCTTGCGCTAGTGAAAGGGGGATAGACCCCCTCGCTGATTGGCTAATACCGACTTTAGGCCACCCCGATGACTTTACTTTTACTTTTTATTTTTACATGTACAACGTTTCGGTCGATGTACCCTCCGGCATTCTTCAAACATTTCTTGTACAGATAACAATAAAGATGAGGACAATAGTCCGAATAATCCAAATAATACCATGAAAGTTGATAACCATTTATTGTTATCTGTACACATAACAATAAAAATGAGGACAGTAGACCGAGGAAATCAAAGCAAACCTAACAATATTAATTTAAAGTATTATTTTTAAAAAATGTAAGCCTAAACTCATGGTTTGAAACATGTTTTTATTAAAGAAATGGGCAATATATGGCTTAATAATGGTGCAATATGTCTAATCATAGGTTTTCTTACCCACAGAATATGAAAATACATTCATTTCATTTATTTAACCAGCTCTAATTTCTTTATCATTTAAAATTTTTTTGGTTTCGTTTGGTTTATTTTACGGCATATCAACCTCAGTGGGTCATTTAATGCCGACAAAGCGAAATAAATTTAATTCTTAGTGCATAACACAATTTTGTTTATCAACTCATGTTTTTCTATTTAACCCATAGATGGGACCCTAACAGGTACTACCACTCCGGGTCAGAGTGGACCAGGGAGAAATGGTGATGAAGGGGTGCTCCACATTCCCCAAACGTCCAAAACTGGAACCTCACCATCAGATAGAGTTTAACGTCTTTCCCAGGACATGTAGACCCGCAGTCACCGCCTTCTAGCACCCATATGATAAAAAGGGGTTGGGGCTTGCCATAAAGACAATAGGGTTGGGAAAATCATATAGGTGCTAGGGCTTGACGTGACAAGCCGATTGATCGGAGGGGGCCTCTCCGACCGCCCGTCTAGCCCAAGATAGGGCCAAAGTGGGTATTGCAAGTCATGAACTGCTCATCCACCTGGGTTCTATCCTTAAGCATCACGGGTCGCCACCCAGGGCCAACAGGTGGCCCCATTGGGGGAGTCTTACCCCTTTGCAGAGGTGCAGTCGGTGCATTCTAACGCCCCAGCCGACAGGGTGGTGAAAATTATAATAGGATTAGCAACATTTTTGCCCAGACCTATCACCAATTACACATGAAGTTTGCAATAGTTAACTTCCACACACAAGAATTTTCCATATAAGTTAGTCACTTGACTCACAGATTTGCCCTGATTTTGTTATCAAATTTCACATCCTAAGTTTGTGAGAAATACATAGTGTTGCGCCTCTCTGTCACCATTATCATTTTGCTAGAAGTGTTCTAACTCCAAAAGTTTTTCTTAACAGCATCATCTTTCTCCATTACTGCAACTTCCAGCTTTTCAATCCCATTTGGTTCACCCTTTTGTTTTACATCCTTTAATTCTTTGAGAACAATCAATTTGGGTTCAAAGAAAACTTTCATCCCAGTCCAATATCTGTCAAATGGAACATCACTGGTGGCCATTACATCAATCCCCAGAAAGTGAATCAGAGGAAATATGACGATGCCTCTCATTGTCCTGTAGATTTCTTTGTTTTACTTACTTATGAAGTACGTTCAAGACTTCCAGAAATTGATTGATTTTGAATTATTGGATTAGTAAATGCCAAAAACTAAAATTTGTATTTTCCTTATTATAAACATATTAAAGTATATACGCGATTTAATGCTCAATAACATACCCTTTCTGAGTTATAAATCACTGAGTAAAAGCCAAAACAAACACATCCTCTTAGCTTAGTCGGTAGAGCGTCCGCATGGAAAAACCAGGTGCCTTGTTCGATACCGGCCCTCGTCAATTCATTGTATGGATAGCACGGGAATCTGTGCGGTAAAGTGAGGAGTTGTTGGCGCTTCGCCCCAGACGCTAAAAATAATCCCATTAGTTTGCACTAGTGAAGGGTGAGTAGACTCCCTTGGTGTCTAGATTATAGTGCCTTTAAGCCAACCTGACGAATTTATATATATATATATATATATATATATATATATATATATATATAAGGTCTTCCAAAAAGGTATGAATATTTTTTGTAGTTTTTGATACACCTTGTATTCTGAAATTTCTGACGTTCCATTTATTCTTCATTTCTATTTAGGTAAATAACCCTAAGAAGTTATAATAATAGATCTAATGGTGAGGTTCCAATTATGGAGATCTGTTATATGTGGCATACCCCATTCATCGCTATTACTCCCAGGTCCACTCTGTCCCAAAGTTGTAGTATCTGTTAGCGTCCCATCTATGGGTCAAATAGATCTGTTTGCAAATTATTTGTATTCGATAGTATTACTTGACACCATGTAATGTGTTAAATAGAAAAAAGGATTTTGAAAATTTGTGTTAAAAAAAAGGAAAAAAAAGAGGAAAAATTGCATATGAAAGAGGCTACTGCTTTAATAATAAAACAAAATGGGTAGACCAAACATGGAATGATAATCTGACATTGTTGAACAGACACACACACATAAACACATACACACACGCGCACATAAATATACGCATAATCACAGACCTACACACTCACCAACCCACACACACACACACGCAGAGAATTTGGAAGATATAAGACACAAAACAGAATAAACGGTCACTAACAAGAGTTTCATTTTCAGGAATCTTCTGTCGAAGAGATTTTATCTCGAAATATTAAAAAAAATTAGAGGTTAATAAACAACACCATAGTTACCATATTTTTTCCTTACGCTTGCATTGCGATTGGCTTTAAAACCAACCACCAAACCAATATAAACACTGTTGGGGTATTTGTGATATAAGGTGTGCTCTAATACCCACACATGGATTTATAGACTAGCCTAGTTTACGTGGCTAACTCCCCGGCCAATCAACTAGCCATACTGCGTGGCTGATACATTACTTAAACACTGATACTTGCCACAGTTCACTTGCAATCATTGAGGAGGAACGTACGACCATTGACGAAGGAACTGAGGACTCAGAAGAACTAGAGGATTCATTATCGTAGGACTCTTTACCAAGGTTCCAATTCCACTGGAAAACCGCTCTGGCTAAAGACCTACAAGGTGGCAAAACACACTGTAACAAAAACAATGCTTCAAGCAAATCATAAAAGACTTTTTAAAAAAATGAGTAAGTGAATAAAAAAGAAACATTGAATGACCATCAAAAAAGGATAAAATAGTATTTGGCATAAAATAACCCAAGAAGGGTTGACCGCCGTAAAATCTAAGCAAACCAAAGTAAACCTAACAATAACACATGATTATTCAACATTGACATTTAAGTTTTAACAGGCGGATATATACAGTTTTCTATAAAGTTCACATAGATGTTTCCTTCTGATTTCCTCACGTGGTTTTGCATGCGTGTCCCGTAATGAAATTGCCAGGGCAGAAAAGCAACATGGGAAATAGATTGAATACTTGTAAGACACATGGGACGACTGACCCACATATCCCAATAAACAGAGGAGATCATGTCAGATGAAATTAGTGTATCCTTGAATAACGTTAGAGGCAAGGGTATATATATATATATATATATATATATATTATATATATATTGTGTGTGTGTGTGTGTGTGTGTGTCTGTGTGTGTGTGTGTGTGTGTACAGGTATGTTTTATATAGATATATATACGTATCCGAAAATATTTACCATTCAAAATAATAGTATTTGTCAATGCTTTAAATTCAGTGGTGTATATTGATTATTTATTCAGATAACAAATCAACTGTGTGACAGTATGCAGACTGATTAATCCAACCTTATATATATATATATATATATATATATATATATATAGATAGATAGATAGATAGATAGATAGATAGATAGATAGATACTCATCAGGTGTGTCAAAAAAGTTTCGAGATTTATTGTACTTTTTGGCTCACCTTGTATTCTGAAAAAAGAATTAACGCTCTATTCATTGTTCATTTCTATGTTGGTAAATACAGTTTCAATCTCGATACTGTTATGACACAACTTGTGTTATGAAAAAAAAATTGAACGTTCCATTCATTGTTCATTTCTATTTTGGTAAATACAGCTTCAATCTCGATACTTTTATGACACACCTTGTATTATGAAAAAATAAACTTTCCATTCATTGTTCATTTCTATCTTGGTAAATGCAGCTTCAATCTCGATATTTTATGACACACCTTATATATATATATATATATATATATATATATTATATATATATATATATAAGCTTGGATTAACCAATTAATTATTCGCTTTTGCCAATATTTTTAACTTTTTCAAAATCTTTCACTGTCTGTTTAAAGAGCATGAAACCAATATGGTATCAGATTAGTTTCCATGCAATTGTATAAATGCAAAAATAATATATATTCATTTATTATTATCATTGTCATTATTATTATCAATACATATATGTATATATGATGAGGCCTAATAGGCCGAAATGTACATACAGAGATTGATTTTTCTCGATTTGTTTAGCCTTACATTTGAATAGGTATTCCCGCCTAATTAATTAGTTATTAATTAATTAACTTTCAAAATTAGATACGATTTCAATTAAGCACATATTCTCAAAAAAATTGTCGACTAAAAAAAGCCATATCAAAACACATCGTTTGTGTATTTACTTCTCATATATATAATATATATATATATATATATATATATATATATATATATATATATATATATATGTGTGTGGGGGGTGCATAGGTATTTATATTTAAAACAACAAGCTGTGCACAATCATTAGACTATTCCGTTTGATGATCAACAGAATTCGTTTTCATAATTTTATGTTTTTCTTGGTTGTATATCTGACATCAAGTACTTTTTCTGCAAACTGCACCCAATCTTCAAACTTCTTATACGTACTATTTCTCGAAATCTTTTAGATGAGGCTTGATAATTAGTATTATTTGGATTATTCGAACTATTGGCCTATTCTTCATTCTTATCTGTACTACGTTTCGGCCTTCTTCAGGTATTTTCATGAACCTTCTTGTCGAACTCGGGAACCCTTCTTGTCGTAATCGGGAGCCATCACGTAACTTTGAACCTAAGCCTTTATTCAGTCCACTAGGGTACCTGTATTTCATTCGCGCTAACGCATTCTGGGGACATAGGTGTTATGCTGTGTAATATATTATTCGTGTATCTGCTGTCTCCTGACCAAGGCCATTGAAGCTATAGCAGCTAAAAAGTAAAGGTAACTGAGTCACATAGGACAACAATCCGTCTTAACCTAGACCTACCGTAGTTTACGCACTTATACTCGCCGTGATTTCAAGACAATTCTATCACCCCTATTCTGGTTTCTCTAAAGTAGGTCAAGAGCAATGATAAAACAACGTATATGAGGCCCTCTTTTAATTTGTAAATTAGCAAGTCACCTCAGGACAGACCTTTTCTTTTCTTTTTTACTCTAAATCATACCTATTAACTGACTCATTTTTTAGTTTACACACAAATCGACCCGATGATTTTGGCAGGGGTGAGAGAGTGATATGCTTCACAAACACTATCAAGGTACTGGTCACATAACGACACACACCACAAACTCATTTACACACACATACCTCATTAACACATCCAGGTTGACGATATGTTCGAAGGCTACCAATGTGTTGATAGAGCACGACAACACTCCACCCAACTTGATCTCTGTGTTAATAGTAAATGATACAGAGACTGTAAAACGTATTAGATGAGCCTGTGAAATAAACATATTCAAAGACGTTGTATAAATTGAGGATTTAATCCATAACTGTGGTAATAGATTATCCACCATGGTTCCTCTAGTAGAAAGAGAGAGTTAATCAGATTCTCATTGAGTGATTGAGTATCTCCTAATGCTTTAAGTATAAGACATACTTAAGATCGTCTTGTAATAAATTTGATTTATATACGCACAGCGCTGTGGTTTATAGCACTGGTGTTTCATAGGCTGGAGAGAGTGAGTGTAAGTGATACACGAGATACGAGAAGTGGAGGGAGAGTGGTCACGCACGCTTTTTAGCGTATGTCAAGTACGGATGAAGGTGTGTGAAGGGCTCTGTTTGCGTTTGGGTTGTTTTAGTCTTGCAGTGTGGTATTTATGAGCGGTGGACCAACGTTAGATCTCAAAGGCTGTACGATCTGAGGTTGGGTGATGGTCTACTTGATCCCCATCCACTCCAGGCCTGATGATGACACAAACTTGTACACGCCTACCGATGAGTTCAGAATTTTGGAATGGTAATTGCGCGGCCAGATTTTTTGATATAACTTCTTATGCTATTTTAAAGCCCCATAATGACCACACAGGGTAGGACCACAAGCGACTGCCGTGTCCCAAGGTGAGGTGGATCATCAGGGAGCATGGGGATTCGATAAGGGGTAGCTTTCGCTGCACATTCCCAAACCTCAAAACTGGAACCCATCAGCCATCAGATAGAGTTTAACGGGATCGGTCATGTCCATCCGATGTGCAGTAGGATCAACGAAGTTCGCGAGCCCAGACAGAAGACAAGAGAAATCCTCTTGACTGGCCGTTCTAGCACATGATGATAAAAGGGGTCTCCGGGCATTGCCCAAAAGGGTCACTGTGTTGGAATAGCTCTTAAGGTAATAATTAAGATTATCAACAGTGGTATATCCACTGGTTCATGGCTGTAAGAATGTTAAATCAAGCACTTTATTATAGCTTTTTACGTATTCAATACTGTTTTGGGAAAGCTCTACCCGCTTAAAATAGATTATCAATACTGAGGGGAATTATCCACGAGGCCCTGCTAGTACCGACTGGATATCAATTATCTCCGACGCCCCCTCCTCCATCTCTTTTATATACTATTGGTGTGAGCCGGGTTAGGAAACTCAGTACGGATAGAGCGTCGTATCGAGAATCAGGAAATAGGAAAAATCGATAAGGATTGTCGTGAGTCGATTACACACGACGGTGTCTAACTGCACGAAGGAAAACAAGTCATACACTCCCACATTCAGAATGCTATAAAAAAAAACGAAAAATCTCCTCACTGGTGTTCTAACGCTCGCTAGTAAAAAGGGATAGACCTCCCTCGATGATTGGCTGATACCCGACATTAGTCCCACAGCCCGACTATTAATATATATATTAACATATGATAGTATAAACAAGTGTTGTTTCCTGGTCCAAACGGTGAGAAAATTCAAATATATTTTGAATAAGAAAATATCAGAATTGCCAGGGGAAAAGTGTAACCGCAAAAATTGTATATTTCCTTAGTGAGTTCTCGCTGAGAAATAAATGGGCACTATTGTGTCATGCTTAAACTATATATCTTTGTAATAGATTATTATAATCATCATTGTGCAGATTTTTTAATTACTGATTTCTTTACAGAAGTCTGGAATGCCGATTATTCTATTACTAGACGTTGAGTTACTCAAGAATTGACTTTGTGCTTCATTGCGTAATCCAAATTCTTAATTAGATTCAGCCAGTTGGAAAATTGCATCGTATGTTTTCTCTGGTCTCTTGATGTTGATAATACCTTAGTAAAAAAATGAAATTCCTTTTTCCTTTATTTATGAGTCATGCACATGAAACATTGCCCATGTGGTAGCCTAATCAAAGGCATAAAAGAAAAAAAATTTTTTTTTAATTTTAGTCTCTCATAGACATTTCCAGCTATCAGTATTAATCTACGTAGTTATCCATAGAGCTCTTTATATCTATAATAAGATTCCAAAATATACTTACATTCTGCTGTAGATCAGATCTAACGGAGGAAGTGACCTCCATGAGTGATTAAGCTGGTATGTTATGAGTACATCAGGGCAAAAACAAAGATTTCACAGTAAGTGAATAGGTGGACTCTATCGATAGGCCAAAACGCACAGATCAAATTGAAGGATCTTTATAAGATTCCCCTCGCGATCTTTCTTTTTATGGGATTTGGAATGGGACATTTCATTTTTAGAAACATGTATTTTGACTCTAATTTTTATCAACTAATATTAGGTAATTTTACAAATTTCGGAATTTTGTGAACTTCTCTAAGAATCAATCGGATTATGCTTCAACCTATAGGTTTATATAGAGCGACTAAAGATACGCGTGTGTGAGCCTCTTTAGGTTTTAAATCGCAGCTAGCTTCGAATGGAAGAGAGATAACTTGTGATTCAATATACCTTTATCGTTCTAGACCCTTGCATGGTCAAGTCCTTGGAGATCAGGCCGCGTAGCAGTAAACATAGAATCAATAATAAAACATCTTACCGCTCGGTACCTCCGAGTTATAGGTTAGCACCGGAAAATGAGAAAGGATACTTCAATCGATAAACAGCCGGTGGACTGAAATAAAAAGAAGGGTATAAGAATCAAAAGTTCAACCCGTGATGGCTCTCCTTCCGATTACATAGACTAAAAGAATACATCTCCGCATTAATCTACACAACACTCTATCTGTCTATCTATCTGTCTGTCTTGTCTTCTTCCCCCCGCAAGATGCCGAGAACGTTCCCCACACACTCACACTCACACACACGTAAATGAGCTGTAAGATCCAACCAAGTAAATAAGAAAGTCCCAATAAGATACCAATATTTACCTTGTTCTCGGGATCAACACTGCCGGTTTTAGGTACTGACCCCAGAATGGGTTTATGATGGATCCTCAGGTATCGGCGTGGTGTCGAACGAGATTGAACTCGCACCCACACACACACACACACACACTATACTAATATATAACTTTATATACATTATGTATAGTAATGTCTAGTTACTGTACATATGTGTTTGTGTGTAAACGTGGTGCATCGACACATAATTTAGGCATGAAAGATGTAAGATATGGCTAACATATTTATTGGATAGGAAGACATCAAATAATCACCAGACCAGCATATATGATATCATGCATTATGGTCCTACCTTTATAAATGGTGATTCTGCAAGGTTTGTTGCTGAAGGAATGTTCAATTTCCTACGTTTGTGTGTGCTTACATCACAATAATATTATAAAGTACATAGGTTAGGATACGGCCGGCTGGAAAAGAAAAAAATGTCAACCGAATCTGAAGTGGAAAAGATGGAACAGAATACTTGGGACTTGGGCCAAGAGAACTAGAAATGGTGGAAACAATGTGAAAGGAGGTTTGTGCGTAATTGTATTGGTCCGACGTTGGAAACGAGTCCAATAGGTGAATCGGAATAGGGTCGGATGTATATTGAGATGAAGGTAAGAATGGAAATCGCAACTTTAAACACTAGTTGGCGATTGCACATCGCTAAAACACAGCAAGAGTCCTGGACGACCTGAGCAGTTCACTTGCGTCACCTTAGCCTCGTGGACTGTGGAACCAACTCTAAGGAGGGTGAAAAAACTCGAATGGAGTGAAATAATAATAATAATATAATAATAATAATATAATATAAAAATAATAATAAACGGACG
>CM042149.1:121670292-121682792 GCA_023376005.1 Doryteuthis pealeii
GACTGAATAAAAGGTAAGGTTCAAAGTTCCGTGATGGCTCCTGATTACGACAAGAAGTTTCCCGATTACGACAAGAAGGTTCCTGTGTCCTAGATGGTCCTCGAGTCTGAGAAGGTTCCCGAGTCCAAAAAGAAATACCTGAAGAAGGCCGTAGGACACATTGGCTGAAACGTTTACAGATAACAATGAAGATGAGAACAATAGTCCGAAAAATACAAATAATACAAATAAGAACAATTTATGAGTAATGACTTCCTCTGAAATCATGACTATCTTTAAGCAGAGTTATTGAACTCTGCTTAAAGATAGACCATGTGTCACATCCTGCTCGTGCGGATTGAATTCAGACTTTTCCTTCTCCTTGGTTGGTTGCAATACCAACGTTAAAAAGCAGTCCGTCATACTATTTACCTATAGCTAGGTGAGGGGAGCATAATTGGATACGTGTATATATATTTATCTATTTAATATGAATTTCTGTTAATTTTACATATATTGTGAAATATCTGGAATTCTGTTTTTCTTTTAAAATTACACAGCAATAACAGAATACGTATTTATATTACATTTAAATTGTTTAATTGTGTTACTAAGCTTAATAAGATAAGCATATATATATTTATCTTGATATTTTTACTCATTAACTTTTATTTTATACATTATATATATATATATATATATATATATATATATATATATATATTGGATAATGTGAAATTTAAATTTGTTGGGAAGTATATATCGAAAAATGTCATGTGAAGTGGATTTTATGATTTTTGACTACAAGTGTTGCTAAAAAAGGGGGTATATTAAAAAAGCCTTGATCCAAAAAAAAAAAACTTACAATCCTTCATACTTTTTTTACTTTATATATAAGAAAAATAAAAAATAGAAAAATAAAAAATTAGAAAATTAATTACAAAATAAACATTATTTTCTAAAAATCCGTTGCAGCCTACCGTCAACGGGTTAATACTCATATACTATATATATATATATATATATATATATATAATATATATAAATATATATATATTCATTTTCATTACTTATTTATTAGTTGAATTAAATTTATACATACGGTCGATTCATAGCAAATTATATACATTTAACCTATGTGGAAATGTATGTTTACAGCTGCCCACTTATCATTGCCTTATTCGGTAATGTCACATTTCATAACATAAGTTTAAATACCTTGAGACAAAAAACCGAGTTTTACTTTTTTATTGTATTTATTGTACTTATTTTTAAAATTTGAGTTTCTGTAACTTTATATATGTATTGTGAAATATCTGGAATTCTGTTTTTCTTTTAAAATTACACAGCAATAACAGAATACGTATTTATAGTACATTTAAATTATTTAACTGTGTTACTAAGCTTAATAAGATAAGCATGCATGTATTCACCTTGATATTTATTTTACTTTTATACACTCATTAATGTTTTAAATTCAATAGTTTAATTCTTTCTGTAGAAGTGGCGTATGTAATATGTACTTCGCTAGATATTTCTTTAATAAAGTTACGTCTAAATTCAATTCTATTAGTTGCGTCTTGAATTTAAACGTCTATTTTTCCGTTCATTAAACCTTTTTAGAAAGATAGAAAAAGAAAGACATATGTTTTATTTTCACACATTACACCCACACAGACATAACCATACACACACACACCAAACACACACACACACACACACACACACACACACATATATATATATATATATATATATATATATAATATTTGTATTCTTTACCTGTTACTAACTGTCTTTGTCTCTGTCTTTGTTCTACTTCAGTCAGTCTGTGTGCATGTATGTTTCTCTCCCCCCCTCCTCCTCTCTTTTCTCTCACCCACCTCATCTCTCTCCTCCTCCCACTATTTATCCCCTTCTCTCTCTTTCTCTCTCCCTCCCTCTCCTCTTCCCACATCTCTCTTCTCTCTCTCTCCTACCTTTCTCTTCTCCGTCCTTCCCTCTCCCCTTCTCTCTCCTCCCCCTCTCTCTCCGTCTCTTCTCTCTCTCCCCACTCTCTCTTTCTCTCCCCCCTCTCTCTCCCACCTTCCCCTTTCTTCTCTCTCTCTTCCACATTCCCTTTCTTTTCTCTCTCCCCATCTTCCTTTCTTTCTCGCTCCCTCCTCTCTCTCTCCTCTCTCTCTCTCTTCTCTCTCCCTCTCTCTCTATTTCTCTCCCCCTTCTCTCTTCCTCCACTCCCTCTCTCCTTCTCTCTCTCCCTCTCTTTTCTCTCACTATCTCTCCCTCTCTCTCTCTTTCTCTCCCTCTCTCTCTCTCCCTTCTCTCTCTCCCTCTCTCACCCCTCTCTCTCTCTGTATGTCTCTCTATCTACCTTTAAAGAAAATCGAAGCATCAAACAGATTTTCAATTTTCTGTTGTGTTAGTGTTTCTTTTGTTAAAGGTGTGGGGCTCCTATCTTTCTGTCTCCGTGCCAAAGATCTCGATTAGTATCTTGACAATGGAGTCGTGGATTCTTCCTTGTTGATTGTCATATGCTGCATATTAGCGCGGCTGAGATAAGCACCTCCAAGGAAATCCCCGTGAACATGAGATGTCAGAGATTGCCAAAATGTCAGCCTATGTGAAACACTTCTAAGATACTGGTCGAACATTTCAAATAAATCTCCTGTTTCTCTATATCACTGCTCATGGTATTATATATTATATAGGAGATTTGTCACGAGTGATACAGTCCTTTTGATATTAGGAAAAAGTAGCCTACCTAGGGCATTGGTTCCCTACTCCGATTCAAATTATTTAAATTTAACCTGACAAAATAATCAAATCATTCTTGTTTTCTTATACTTATAAGGACATATATATAAGGAAATATATAAGGAAGCGCGTGGTGTAATGGTTAAAGTCATGGGAAATGGACTCGTCGCCCCGAGTTCAAATCCTGGACGTGGTAATTGCATTTCACTTAGTGCTAATATCCTTGGGAAAGGTATGAATCCTACTCTCCCTCCAGCTATGGGTAAATAGTAGGGCAGACTGGGCTCTTTAAACTTGCTTAGGCAACCGGTCTAGGAGAAGGAAAACTCTGAATTCAAACCTGTTGAACTCCGCTTAAGAAATTGACCTTGTATCGCATCCTGCTCGTGCGGGTGGGATTGGTATAATATATATATATATATATATATATATAATATATATATATATAATATATATATATAAGGAAATAAATCCGACGTATATATGGGTAAGATGATATTTAAAAAAACACACAGATGTTGTTCAATAAAGTTTTATGAAAAATTGGGACCGTTTTTCTTGTCCGGTATGAATTAATTCCATCACAAAACTGTCAGAATTTCATAAAACTGTTTTCGTATATAACACAACATATGCTCTGAAGAAGATTTTTAACAAATCGAAATATTGCAATATCAGCTTTGATAAATAGTAGGGCGGATTAGGCTCTTCAACCTTGGTACGGCAACTGGTCTAGGAGAAGGAAAACTCTGAATTCAAACCTCCGCTAAAAATAGACCTTGTATCACATCCTGCTCGTGCGGAAGAGTTGGTAAATACATACATTCACTTACGGCATAATACCCTTGGGAAAGGTAAAATCCTTCTAATCCTCCCACCATCTATTGTTAGTGGTTGCTCGCTTTTTATGGCATATCAACCATTTGGGTTATTTTATGCTGAAGATATTTTGTTTTATTCATTTTTGGGGTAGTAATTTTTTTCTTCAAACTCAATATTTCTTCAAAAAACATTTTGTTTTCTACTTAACCATCTATTCGCACTAATATTAAAAGGGTTGGGGGCTTACCATAAGGACAATGGGTTTTCGGACAATCATATAGGTGCAAGGGCTTGACGTGACCAGCCGATTGATCAGAGGAGGTCACTCCAACAGCATGTCTACTTAAGTAAGGGCCAAAGTTGAATGACGAATGTTGTGGACTACTAAGCCACAAGGATTCCATCCATAAGCATCACGGGTCGACACCCACTACTAACATGTGGCCTCATTGGAGTGACCGTACCTCTATACAGTGGTGATACCGGTATATTTTGCTGCTTCAGCCGACAGGGTGATCCAGCTATGGGTAAGATAGTACTATTGTTTTATTATTTTTGTATATAATTTGTGCTGCAATAACACTACTTAAATTTATAGACAAAGCGGGGTCATGTGGTTTAAATCAACAGCCCGAATACGTGGCTAGTTAATTACTTAATTGCTGATACTGAGAGAGGTCCATTTGCAATCATTGACGAAGGACCTGCAAGATTGGCCACAGGAATCATAACGACTATCACTGTTCTTCTCCAAGAATATTTTGTATTAAATAACCCATGAAGACTGATATGTCAATAGACACAGAGGAAAATTCCTAAACTTACAACACACAAACTCCATTTCTTTTAAGAATATGAAGATATTGTTTTTGTTCATGTTCCTTTCCATTAAAAAAGATATCTCCTGTCTGTAAAATATGCAGATTTGGTCTTTGGGTAAAAAATGTTTTTCACGAAATTGATTTTTTCTCCTCTTTTTCTAAATATTCAAACTGTAAACAAACAAATCATAGATTAAAAAATTACGGGTAGATGACAAAATTGATTCATAATCAAATAAACAAATATTATTATATATATATATATATATATATATATATATATATATATATATATATATAAAAGGTGTGTAAAAAAATAATTGGGATTTTTTGTACTTTCTGACACACCTTGTATTCTGAGAAAAGATAAAGTTCTATTCATTATTTTTTTAGAATACAAGGTGTGTCAAAAAGTACCAGGGTTAAAGCTGTATTTAGCAAGATAGAAATGAAGAATGAATTGAACGTCATGTTTTCTTTAAATACAATTTGCGTCAACAAGTACAAACAATTTCAATACTTTTTTGATACACCTTGTACACACACACACACATATATATATATATATATATATATATATATATATATATATATATATATACTCATGTATGTATTTGGGCAGCATTCTTTATTTATACATGTAGAATTAAACAAAAGACACATCTCCTGTTTAACAATTTTATTTTTGATCTTTGGGAGTTTTCTGGTCAACTTTTTAATATATGGGTGGAATTAATATAAAAACCATCCTTAAACAAAATGAATTTCCAATGCAGTACACACATTTAAAAAATGTCTATAACACCTTTCTCATCAATTCTTCTCCTTCCAGCCTCCACATTAATATAATTAAAAAAAAAACTCATCACCCCTGATGGTGGCACTTCGAAGTGCCGAAAGTACTCGGGACCTGAACTTTGGTGGACTTAACCACGAATTCCGCACAAATATTAAAAAGTTGGTCAGAAAACTCGAAAAGATCAAAAATAAAATTGTTAAACAGGAGATGTGTTTTTTGTTTAATTCTACATGTATAAATGAAAGAATGCTACCCAACATATATATATATATATATATATATCTATATATATATATATATATAATATATAATATATTATATATATTGTATCCTTTTCATCTTCTATTCTTACTTCGCTTATTACGCTTTTTGTTTTCTCTCCCACCTTTGATATATTCATAATCTCATTTCATAGTTTTATAACTCACTTCGTATTGTTTTCCGTTTTGACTTCCTTCCTCTATTTTCTTTATCGTTATCGTTGAAATATGTTCCTACCCTTCTTCTTCTCTCGAGTACGTCCTTCATCTTATTGCACATATTTTATTATTCCTCTATTCATTATTTTATTCTGCAGACCATTGCATTTTTGCATGTATTTTATTTTTCTTCTTCAAATTTCTTTTTGATGCTTGTATTCTTCGTTTCGCCCATTGGTCCAGGTTTCATGTTTCCCCTTGGCTGGAGATTCAACATTCTTTAAGACCCTGGCGAGTGAGGGGTTGGGCCGTGGGGGTCTTGTAGGTCAGGGTTAGACACAAATCACGAGATTCTGTTCCTTGCCATAAATGGATCAGGCATAAGGAAAATGAAAAAAAAAAATATTAAAAAAGAAGAAATGGCCGGGAATGAGGGGAAAAAAGGTAAACATTAAAACAAGGAAAAAAAACATGCCGGCGCCTTGATGTTGTCTAAGTCTACGCCCATGAATCATCCTTTGTATGATTGGGACAAAACCATATGAGTTTGGAATATTGCCATTCACACCAACCTTTATATATATATATATATATATATATATATATATATATATATATATATATATAGTGAAGTGAACAAACAATGTGTTTGAAATGGCGAAGGCCGACAATTTTTGGGAGATTATGTGCCTAATTATAGTCATACCTAATTTGTTAATTAATTAATTATAACTAAATGAATTAGGCGTGCATATCGGTTTAATTGTGAAGCGTAAACAAATCGAGAAAAGGTCGATCTCTGTATAGGCTGATAGGCTGAAATGTACATACAGAGATCGACTTTTTCTCGATTTATTTACGCTTCCCATTTAAACCGATATGCACGCCTAATTCATTTAATTATAATTAATTAATTAACACATTAGGTATGACTATAATTAAGCGCATAATCTCCCTATATATATATATATATATATATATATATATATATATATATATATATATATATATATATAAAAGTTAAGAGAAAGGAAATGAATCCGACGGTATGAGTATAGATAAAAGGATATGAAAACAACAGAATATGCTGTTGAAGTGAAAAGATTTTATATCATATTCATAGCTAATATTGAACAATATTTCGATTTATAAAAATCATCTTCAGAGCTTGTTTATACTCCAGACTTATCAATAGCGGAACGAAAATAATATTGTTCAATATTAGCTATGAATATGATATAAAATCTTTTCACTTTGCATATGTTTTCATATCCTTTTATCTATACTCATATATATATATATATATATATATATATATATATATATATATATAATATATATACACTTTCAATAAGAAAGAAAAACTTATTAAAAATATAAAAATTTGGCTATTATACATTTACTTTGACCAGAACTCAATATGAGTCTGGTCTCATCAAATAGCCTACATAAAGTTTTATGTAGTTGGATAAAAATATAAATATTGCTCTGTATAAAACTAATTAGTTATTATACATCGAGCTCTCTATGGAATTTTGTAAAAATCCTTGTATAAATCTATGTTTGCATCAACATGAGGATACATTGTGCATGCACAGGAGATATTGACGATCCCAAATAGAATCATCCCTATATACCAGTGAGTTGGATACTTTTACAGCTCAGTCGATAGAGCATCCAACAAGGAATTACAAGGTTCATGGTTCAATACCGCCCCTCACCAACTCAGCATGTGAGTAGAACAGGGATCTGGGCGGTAAAGTAAGGAGCTGATGCTCGGATACCAATAATATGTACACAGTTATATGATATCAAGTATTCCTATCTAATACCAATGATTTGTACACAGTTTTATGATATCAAGTATTCCTAGCTAATACCAATGATTTGTACATAGATGATATCAAGTATTCCTATCTAATATCAATAGTTTGTACAGAGTTATATGATATCAAATATTCATATCAGACACCAATAATTTGTACACAATATATGATATCAAGTATTCCATCTAATACAAATCATTTGTACACATTATATGATATCAAGTAATATATCAGATACCAATAATTTGTACCATATGATATGAAGTATGCCTATCTAAAACCAAATGATTTGTAGAAAGTTAATGATATCAAGTATTCCTATCTATTACCAAATAATTTGTAGACAATTATATGATATCAAGTATTCCTATCAGATACCAAAAATTGTACACAATTATATGATATCAAATATATCTGTCGAATACCAATAATTTGTAAACAGTTATACGATATCAAGTATTCATATCAGACACAAATAATTTGTACAAAATTATATGGTGTCAAGTATTTCTCTCTAATACCAATAATGTGTATACAGTTATATGATATCAAGTAATCCTATCAAATACCAATGATTTGTACACATTTATATGATATCATGTATTCATATCAGACACCAATAATTTGTACACAGTTATATGATATAAAGTATTCATACCAGATACCAATAATTTGTACACAATTATATGATATCAAGTATTCCTATCTAATACTAATAATTTGTACACATTTATTTGATATCAAGTATAGTTAATATATCAAGTATTCATATCTAATATCAATGATTTATACACAGTTATATGATATGAAGTATTCGTATCAGATACCAATAATTTGCACACAGTTATATGATATTAAGTATTCCTATCAGAAAACAATAATTTGTACACATTTATATGATATCAAGTATTCCTATCTAATACCAATAATTTGTACACAGTCATATGATATCAAGTATTCCTATCATATACCAATAATTTGTACACAGTCATATGATATCAAGTATTCCTATCTAATACCTATAATTTGTACACTTTTATATGATATCAATTATTCCTAATACTACTAATTTATACACTTTATATGATATCAAGTATTCCTATCTAATACCAATAATTTGTACACAGTTATAGCATATCAATTATTCCTATTTAATACCAATCATTTGTACACGGTCATATGATATCAAGTATTCTTATCTAATCCCAACGATTTGTACACAGTTATATATCTAGTATTGGTATTTAATACCAATCATTTGTACAGTTATATTTTGTCAAAAATGTTATATACATAACTTCCACACTGTTAACATGCTGGACTGTGACATCGTAATAAGAGAGTTCGAACATCAGTCACGCTATCATGTTTTCGTTCGGAATGATACTCTTGGGAAAGGTGTGAACCCCCTGATCCTTCTAGACATGGGTTAAATAGCGTCGGTGTTGCTTTATAAGGATGGTGCTGGTATTAAATAACCCACAAAGATTGATATGCCATTTAACAAAGAAACCAGCCTTACACCGTTTCCTTTGATTAGTCTATTGCTTGGGCTGTGGTTAACAAAGGACACTTTCACAAAGTCTAACAGTAAAAGTACATACTGCATTCGATTCCTTCGTGTTGTTCAATATATATATATATATATATATATATATATATATTTCATGTATGTGTGTGTTGTGTGTGTGTGTGTGTGTGCGTGTGTGTGTATATATGTTTGTATAGAGAGGGTCTGGGTGCGTCTGGATGCGTCTCCATCTAACTTGTGGCAACACACACACATACACACACACACATACATATATATATATATATATATATATATATACATGACCTACTCCGTATGGCTCGCAGACGGAGAAATGGATTACCATTTGTGTGAAAGAATGATGGATGTATTTCTTCGCGTGAAGACAGTCTCAGAAATTGTAAAAATAAGAGTATCGCCTTTTGCGCCAATGCCTCCTGGCACGGAAGATCAGAAAAAAGAGCAAACCCCGCCCCACCCAACAGTCGTCCCGTCCGTATTTGTTGTCACTTGATATTTGTGTTTATTAACTTTCTTTCAAAGAGACATATTGATTCGCCGATCTCGTATCTCTATTTTATATTCACACTGAAAAAAAAAAAGTAAAAATAAATAAAAGAATAAATAAACAAGTAAATAAATAAAAAGTTTCCGGTTTGGACGATTGACAACTCCACAGTCTTATAAAATTATGAGTGGATTTTTTTTTCTTTTTACACTTTTACGAAAACAGTTTTACTTAGTAAGTTTTTTTTTTTTAGATAAGACTTGATAATTTGGAATTATTTTGATTATTCGGACTATTGTCCCGTCTCTATTGTTATATACACATCGTTTCGGGCGGTCCTGAGCCAAATTTTTCCAACTGGGAAAATCTGACTCAGGACCGCCCTCGGTGGCGGCAAGCTCTCCGTAGTGGACTGTTCATGTATGAAGCCACCCTGGTTTGGACGATTGACAACTCCACAGTCTTATAAAATTATGAGTGGATTTTTTTCTTTTTACACTTTTATGAAAACAGTTTTACTTAGTAAGTTTTTTTTTTTTTAGATAAGACTTGATAATTTGAATTATTTTGATTATTCGGACTATTGTCCTCGTCTCTATTGTTATATACACATCGTTTCGGGCGTTCCTGAGCCAAATTTTTCCAACTGGGAAAATTTGGCTCAGGACCTCCCTCGATGGCGGCAGGCTATCCGTAGAGGACTGTTCATGTATGAAGCCACCCTGGTTTGGACGATTGACAACTCCACAGTCTTATAAAATTATGAGTGGATTTTTTTTTCTTTTTACACTTTTACCAAAACAGTCTTACTTAGTTTATCTGAAGTTTTTTTTTTAGATGAGACTTGATTTTTTGGATTATTTGGATTATTCGGACTATTGTCCCCGTCTCTATTGTTAAAGACACATCGTTTCGGGCGGTCCTGAGCAAATTTTTCCAACTGGAAAATTTGGCTCAGGAAGGCTATTAGTGGACTGTTCATGTATGAAGCCATTTGGACGATTGACAACTCCACAGTCTTATAAAATTATGAGTGGATCTTTTTTTTCTTTTTACACTTTTATGAAAACAGTTTTACTTAGTAAGTTTTTTTTTTAATAAGACTTGATAAATTTGGATATTTTTTGATTATTCGGACTATTGTCCTCGTCTCTATTGTTATATACACATCGTTTCGGGCGGTCCTGAGCCAAATTTTTCCAACTGAGAAAATTGGCTCAGGACCTCCCTCGGTGGCGGCAGGCTATCCGTAGTGGACTGTTCATGTATGAAGCCACCCTGGTTTGGACGATTGACAACTCCACAGTCTTATAAAATTATGAGTGGATTTTTTTTTTTTTACACTTTTACCCAAACAGTCTTACTTAGTTTATCTGAAGTTTTTTTTTTTTAGATGAGACTTGATTTTTGGATTATTTGGATTATTCGACTATTGTCCTCGTCTCTATTGTTAAAGACATATCGTTTCGGGCGGTCCTGAGCCAAATTTTTCCAACTGGGAAAATCTGACTCAGGACCGCCCTCGGTGGCGGCAGGCTCTCCGTAGTGGACTGTTCATGTCTGAAGCCACCCTGGCGCAATACCACGAAGCCAAGGGGTCTAGAAGAAAGCAGTGGCAACAAAGCACCGGCACATCAACATCTTCAGGGACAGCCTTCACATGCGACATCTGTGGTCAAGAATGTTTTTCGAACATTGGGCTTGACAGTCACAGGAAGCGCTGTAACTTCAGGGGCACAAAAATTATATCATATTCTTCCAAGATTGCAATGCCAATAAGTTTTGGGTGATGTGCCCTCCAGCATTCTTCAGGCTCCTCAGTTCGACAAAAAGGTTCCCGAGTTCAAAGAGAAGTTTCTCGAGTTCAAGAAGGTTCCTGCATTTGAAAAGAAAGACCTGAAGGAGGCCGGAGGGCATATTGGTCAAAACGTTGTGTATATAACAAGAAAGATGATGCCAATAGTCTGAATAATCCAAATAAAAAAGTCATACCCGTGTTCTTATAAACGTTGTCTTTATTATAACAATTCGGCAGATACGCTCTATGGCCTTTTTAAAGTTTGTCTTTACTATAGAAATAAAACATTCTTACGATGTTTAGTAACTGTATTGTTTTTACTTTTATTAAGTATTTTTGTTCTAGTTTCTTCCATGTTCGTATTGGGTGTCTCCTCACTTTCGGCCCCAGGCATTTCTTTCCGGGTTGGGTTATTTATTTCGAGATTGAATTGTTGTTCTCGGATGGGGTTGTTTCTCTCCGTTCTTTTATTATCCTGAAACAACATGGGTACATTTTTTGTGGTTGGTTGATTAGATTTTACGCCATGTCAACCGTTGTCGGGTTATTTTATGCCTAAGATGTTTTATTTTATTCATTCTTAATGTATATTCAAATTTTTAAAACTGATTTTTAACACATTTTATAAACTCATCTTTTCTATCTAACCCATAAATGGGACCTGAACAGGTACTGCTACTCCGGGTCAGAGTTTCACTGGTAGTATTGATGATGAAGAGGTACCCCACACTCCATAGAGTTCCAGAATTGGAACTTGACCGTTAGATGCAGTTTAATGTTATATTCAGGACACGCGTGTTCTTGTGCTTACACAACTTTATTTTCATCGAATACCTTTTCACCCTTCCATAAATGTGAACTCACAAATAATTCGAGGAGCAGGGATAGACTTTACATTTTCAAACGTGCAGCTAGACTTAGCTCACATAAATTGTAACTATTTCCACGGTGTTTCCTGGTCTCGAGGACCTCTAAACCAGGGATCAACAAAATTTTTTTCTCAATGGGCCAGATAATTGAAAAAATAACGAGTGCGGGCCACATTATTATCATGTTCAATACTTGCTAGCCAGAAAAAAGCCCGAGAAAAAGATGTAAAACAAGATTTATCTTTCCATGTTATATTCATGGGTAAGTAGTGTAAGATGCACAAAAACAAATTTAACCAACATATTTATCAAAGAATGCAACATTATCAGAAAGGTTTTATGAGATTTGTGAAATTGAAATTTGCCTTTCAGGA
>CM042149.1:121687792-121700292 GCA_023376005.1 Doryteuthis pealeii
GATGTCCTATCTGTGGTTATAAGATGTAAGCAAAATCGTCACTTCTCTTTGTAGACTTTATCAACAATAGCAGCCTCTTCCGTTAGAAATTGGCCAATGAGATGAGAGGACAGAAAGCAACAGATAATTACAGGTCAGTTTAGTGCAAAACCTTCCCTGGAAAGTAAGCCTTTCGTTTAATTAATGTAAAAATGTATGTGCACATTTAAATTTGGAATTAATGCGAATTAAAGGAAACGTAGAAAAAAATTAAATGCACTTACAACTGAAGGTTGTATAGAATGAAGTATCAAATATTTGTCCTGCTATATTTCAGTATACCTTATCCCTTCCAATGCTGAAGAAAATAAAACAAAAATAGAAATGAAACTGTTGAATTCATCCAAAGGAGATAAATCCAATTTGAGGTGTTCATGATCCCGTTATATCGGTTTGGTGATATCCATACTGTCAACGTATATCCGAGATGTAACTCTTTCATTACATTTTTATGAGAGTTGTATTGTTCGATGACGTTTATATTGTCTTGTAACTTTTTAAACAAGGATTTTCATGTCTCTAGAAATAATTCTTGTAATTTCATGTCTGAATTATTTCTGCATTTGTATGGGTGATATTTGTAAATCCATTTGTTTATTGAATTTGGATTGTAATGGATTTAGTAAATGCTTTTTTAGTTATTTGTCTTAGTAGTATAGGTATCCCTTTAGATATATATATTCATCCACAGACACGTGTTTCGACTTATCAAGTCTCTTCAGTGTGGCTAGAACATTTTGTAAGCTACCTACAGCCGGAATTGAAATCCGATCGGTTGGGTGTCAGTCCGGCACCTTAACCATTAGGCTGTCTTCACTTACAGAATGGGAAGGGGATTTTAACTGTTTTATACACATCGCTTTGCGTGTAAGGCCGTCACAAAGTGCTCCTAGAAGAGCGTTGCGTTTACGCTTGAGTTGGCGGCCGTCTATATATATATATATATATATATATATATATATATATATATATATATAGGCTGTTCGGGAGAAATTTAACAGTTTGATAAGGAAAAAGAAAAACTGCTTGGTAACTACAAAATTTAGTGGATTGTAAAGAGATTCAACAGGCACGGTAATTACACTACTTTCAACAGGTTTCACTCAAAATAACCGCCATTATCGTCGATCACAGCCTCAATCCTACTCCGGAACCTGGAGCAAGCTGATGTTACAGTTTCTCAGGGAAGGGTCTCAAAAACTATCTTAATTCTGTCAATTAGCTGGGCTTTTCTAGTACTGGCACGGTGATAGGTGTCTTTCTCAATAGCGCCCATACATAATAATCCATGGGATTAACATCTGGGGAGTTCGGAGGCCAAACATTGGGACTGGTGTTGTTGTAAAACTTCACCGACAACCATTTTTGACTTTTCCAGAGGTGTGGCCGTGGATCAAATCTTGCTGCCATACATATGACCTACCATTGGCTACCATTGTTATTCAGATGGGTTCCAGCCATCCATTCTATCTGTCAACACGTATATAAATGAAGAACGGTTTTAAAGTATCCGTAGTGTGCATCAATACCTCAAACCTACGAGAAAAAATAACCAAATTTATCCCGAACACCCTGCATATATATATATATATATATATATATATATATATATATATATATCATATCGCTCTAAAAGCATGAAAATCCATGACAATCTCTCGCAAACCATCCCTATAGCTCATTGCCCTTGGGAGTGTCTCAGTGCCGCATCCAGTATTCGTGTAGAGCTGGTTAACTTACGTGTTTGCTGGACGACCCACACTGGCATGCCTATGTGTTGACTTCATTAGAGGAACTCCGCTTATTAATTCTTCCCCGTCGTTGCTTCTCCATCTTGTCCAGCTTGCCTTGTTCGTCTTACTCGGATGGTTTATGTGATAGGGGCAAGTGGCCGTTCAACAGTTTTCTCGTGGGCTGTTGTTTCCAGTACTTGTTAAAGATTGCACACAGCATTCTTGTGCAGCTTCCATCTAGCTTATTCTCTCTCTCTCTCTCTCTCTCTATATATATATATATATATATATATATATGGTGATCCAAAAAACAGAGTTTTCTTTTTAAGGTCAGGCCTGTTTTTTGTGGGGTCACCGATATATATATATATATATATATATATATATATATATATATATATATATATATAAGTGTTTTGTAATTTGCTTGAAGCATTGTGTATATATTAGATTGCTGGTTGGTTTTGAAGGCTATCACAATGCAAGTGTAAAGAAAAAAGAAGGTAACTGTGGTGTTGTTTGTTAACCTGTGATTTATTCTCAATCTTTCGGGATAAAAATCCCATCTACAGGAGATTACTAGAACTGAAGTTGTTGCTAGTGGCTGTTCATTAATTCTGCCTCATGTCTCCCAAATTCTGTGTGTGTGTGTGGGGGGGGTGTCAATTTATGTGTGTGTGTTTGTGTGTGTTTAAGTTTGTGTGTGCGCGTTTATGTTTCTGTTCATTTGCTTTTTTTATCACCCTATATATATATATATATATATATATATATATATATATATATACCAGTCATCCACAGACACGTGTTTACTTCGCATCAGTGCAGCTGGACATTTCCTTAACAGCTACTTCAATCCTGGTGCGAAACCCGACATAATTTTCGTATCTCAAGCTCCTTACCCTCACGGTTAACGGGACTGTCAGCCTGGAGCGAACAATTAAATGATACAAACTTACAGGATGTAATATACATACAGTGTGACTTCCCCCCCCCAAAAAAAATAAAACAGGCCTGATTTTTTTTAAAAAAGAGTCTATTTTTTGGTCAACCTGTACATATATATATATATATATATATATATATATATATATATATATATATATATATATATAATTCTATTTCACCATTTCTCGTCTTCTCTTCTCGTATCCTATGTTCCGTATTTCTTACACCTTGCCAAAGTTTCGACAAGCTTTATATTTCCATATCTCATCATATTTTGACATTTTCACTCAGCCATTAAGACAAAATCTGCTCTGTCGATGGGAAATGCTATCTAAAAGATAACATTTACTGCTCGTAAACTGTACACCCGTTGCAGTTATCTAAATAGATGTTCATATGTATGTATTTGCATATATATATACAAGTCTGCACTCATCTGTAATAATAACTAAGCACTCTTTAGTTATTCTGTAACACTACGTCTATGCGTGTACATACTGTTTCTATAAGAATAAGATACTAGGCAAATGGCTATGTGTGAGAGAATATACTTGTTTATATGTTTACACCTATTCATACAGGGTGGTGACAAATTGTACTTAAACAATTTAAACCTCGTTATAAACGGCCTAATCTGCGCTAATAAATTTCTAAGATAATTTCTGGGTGAGCGATTAAACTTTTAAGAGACATCGGCGAGACATTCAGCAGATATTAAAGACTAGATTGAAAGACAAATTATTGAGCGGCAGTCAAGCTAACTCCAGTGGAGAACACCTGATATAATCCAGAGGCAAATAAGAACGTCATTGTACAATAGGGTAGGTCGATTTTGGAACTTTAACGTCTACCATGTGGCGAAAGTTTCAAATTAAATAGTAATATCATAGACATAATAAGACAATAATAATAGACATAATATATTATGACATAATATATATAATATAATATATATATATATATATATATATATATATATATAATATAACAAATGAGCTATGCGATTAGATAATATTAGATAATATTAATATTATTATTATTGATATTAATATTAATATTAATATTAATATTAACCATTTTATTAACATTAATATTAATATTAATATTAATTAACATTTATTAATTAACATTTAATATTTATTAATTAACATTTATTAATATTAATATTAATATTAACCATTTTATTAACCATTAATATTAATATAATATTAGATATATAATAGACATAATAATAATAACATTTAAGAGACATCGGCAAGACGTTCAGCAGATATTAAAGACTAGATTGAAAGACACATTATTGAGCGACAGTCAAGCTAACTGCAGTGGAGAACACCTGATATAATCCAGAGGCAAATAAGAACGTCATTGTACAATAGGGTAGGTCGATTTTGGAACTTTAACGTCTACCATGTGGCGAAAGTTTCAAATTAACATTGAAATTACCACACACAATATTTCTCTTCAAAACTCGGCCTTCGTTTGAGGAAAGAGTTTTCAATATTTTAAAATGTTATCACTGTTACTATCAGGTAAAAAATCAGCATATCGGAGGTTTTGGTGGTGATGGATGACATATTTTCAATTTGAATTCTAGTTATATTTTATTCGCTTCGTTTAGAATGACAACTTTTTCTGTTTTAAATATTGAAATTACTAAATTTTCTATCCAATTTCTAGGCTAAATATTGCTAAGAATCGTGCAAGTAAGAGATCTAGTTTTCGGTATCAGTATTTATCATACTAACACACAACTTTCGCTGGTGTGAAGAACTTGATAATAATAATAATAATAATAATAATAATAATAATAATAATAATAATAATAATAATAATAATAATAATAATAACTTTGGGAACGAATTTGAAATTTTTGAAATTGAAAAATCAACCAACTTTATTGTATACGTGTGAAGTACCCTACGACTCCGTAATGAGAACATCTCACATTCAGCAGTGGAAATAAAAATAAAGAACGTCGAAATAGATAGATATTAATTGTATACTACAACGATGTTTTTCTTTTGTCAGATTCTCATGAGTACATATGAACATATACATAGTTTATTACCTTCATGCATTGAGTGCACCTTAGATTTTATTAGACTTGAACAAACAATTAACAGTTTTCCTAAAATAAATCATATAGTTTATCAATGAAACTTATTGCATAACATTTTTCACTTTTCCAAATAGCGAGTTTCCATTACCAACCCTTGAACAACCAGCATAGAATCGATAATTACCAAATTAATTTCCAAGCTCTGTTATCGTACAAAACAATTCTTTAACAATTCTATCTATACCCGTATTGCCAAATTATATCTTATTATAATGGAGACTGTGTGTTTGTCTGTAACCAAAACTATATCACTATGTTACATAATTATTCGTCACATAGCATTATATCTTTTCACATGATGCACACACAGAATCCTTGTATGAATTCTTTAGTGCCCTATTGTTACATAATTATTAGATACCTAATATTTATGTGCAAATGTGTAGAAATCAAAATGGCTGTTATTAAGTTGCAGCCCATGGCCTTGAAGGATTTGAATGACAAGGCTTGACCTGTTCTGATCCTTCCTTCCGGTGGATACCGTGAGAATCGGTGGAGAAGACCCGGTTTAGATTAGAAATAGATTTTAGTCAGTCGGTGAGAAACCACGACGATGGTGAGTCGTGTATATACGCTCCGACTCGATCTGCGCAGGTAGTCTGGTGGGGGATTTCGAGAATAAAATATGATCAAAGTAAATCGAAGTCTTGTGTTATTATCTAAAAACTAACAATGACACAGGGCTTCTGATAAAGAGAAATCCCCAATGGAAGACCGGACACGAAGTCCCCAAGAGAAGTCCAGACGAAGAAGAGATGTTAGAAGGGACCTAGAAGAAGACGTAAGATAGAAAAGATGAACCACAGAAGAATATAAGTAAGTAGAGGGGTATATAACAACTAAACAAGTCACAATTCCCTTTGTCATTTACGTCAGATTCTCCATGATTTTATATTCATTTAAACATCAATTATTACAAAAACATTTTTACATTATTAATACTGTTGGCCATATCTACATACTAGACGAGACTCATGGATGGTGGATGCAAGAATGCGTTGATTCCATCGGCATTCCTCCTCAGGCACCGGGCAATAAACGCACCTCATCCCTTTAAATCGAAGGGACAGGTGTTGCCTGGAAGGATAGTCCCTGGTATCAACGGTGTTAGGTTGTACGGTCCAGGGACGAAGCCACTAGATCCTCAGTCGAAACCGGAGTTAGATAATTATTTGCCTGTCATACCACCTATGCGGCGTGACACAAGGACATTTTTATGTGGGCCACCCACAAGCCAAAGCTCATGGGTAGTAGGCACAAAAATACGTTGATCTCGTCGGCATTCCTCCTCATGCACTGGGCAATATATCCAGCAACGCCCCTTTAAATCAAGAGGACAGGTGTTGCCTGGGGGGGGATGGCCCCCTGGAATTAACGATGTTAACTTATAAGTAAATCACTGGACCCACCGGTCGAAACCGGAAATTCTAGAGGTTGGAAATGTCTACATTTTATTTACCTCGTACCCCACTTGTACGGGTTAGGCACAAGGCCCTATTAACGTGGGACCACCCACAAACCGAAGCTCATGGTGTCGGGTGAAAAATTGCGTCGATCACGTCGGCATTCCCCCTCAGTGGGGCGCCTCAGGCGCTGGGCAATAAACCCAACCCTGTCCCTTTCAATCAAGGGGGCAGATGTTGCCTGAGGGAAAGGCCCCCTGGGATCGACGCCGTTAATTATAGCAATCCCCACCCGTTGGACGGGGCTGCATACTAAAAACATGCAATTGTATTTATATATACTATGAAATAGCAGTTTACAGTGTGAATGGGAAGCTTAATTTGCATATTCATATAAAAAAATTGATTTTAATAAATATGTGCTTAGAATTATTGATTTCTAATTGTTTAGCTTTATCTTGATAAATATGAGGAAAAATCTCGGGATAAATCTGAAAAGAAATCCTTTAACAAGACGAAATAACTGTAATTTTATTCTTTACTTCCTATTTTCACTAAATAGTTAAATTAGGAAAGTTTAGCAATGAAAGGCAGGGGTTTCAATTGTTCTATTTTTGGATTATAACCCCCTCTTTTTAAAATAATTTTATCTGCATTCTTATTTAGTTTCATTAGCTTTTCTAATCTAATCTAATATTTTATTACATTAAAACATAAATATTTGCACCCGAAGGGTTGATATATTTGCTAGTTTAAACAATTAAAACCTCGTAGCCGTCCTGAAAACAGTCATTATAAATTACTTAATCTACGCAAATATATTTCAATGATAAATTCTGGGTAAGTGATTCAAAATTTCAGACCCTTTTTAATAAGTTTAGGAGTTATTAAAGACTAGCATAAAAGCCTCAATCATTTTTTTCATTGGCATTTCAGTCTCGGAAGACTATAATGTAGTTTTGTTTCCCTGAAGTTACAGCGCCTCTTGTGACTGTAAGGTCAAATGTTCGAAAAGAATTCTCGACCATAGATGTCGCATGTAAAGGCTGTTGCTGGAGATGTTGATGTGCCGCTGCTTACTTCTGGACCTCTTGGCTTCATGGTCTTTTTTAAGCCTCAATATTGAGCGGCAATTCAGCTAGATCCTGAGTGGATTCTTGACTAGGTATTTGTCTCGACAATGACACTTTGCATTGAATACGTATCAGATTCTATTAAACTGGAACAATATTTCTCAATCAACAATTTTCATAAAAACAATCATATGAATGTTCAATTGCTTAGCAGCAAGCCTCTTTTGATTGTAATCGAGATTTCTTTTTACGAGGCATATTGCTACCAGATATATATATATATATATATATATATATATATATATATATATATATACACTTACATATATGACCACAGTAGTAGTAAATGCTTAGTAGTTACAATATAAACAATTATGATGATTTTGTGACATAATAATTTGTGAACTACATTCAAATTCTAGTCTCAGTCACGTGCTCATTACCGAATCATTTTTTTTTTAATTTTAAGCATTAAAGTTGCCATTACTGTCTAAACCGTTTACATATGATATCTTTATCTCATGATAGAAAGATCATTTTAAAAATTCATTAAGTCCCTTGAGAGTAACTTAACATTGTTGTCTTTCATTTTTATGAGGGGCTTGGGTGGGTGCATTAAAACAAACATCTGACAGGTTGTATGCAGATTAATTTCCACAAAAGTCTTCAATTTGTCATATTTAATACATTTATAAGCCACCCATTTATAGTTAAAAAAATAAAACAAGACTTGAACCACTTTAGATGAGTAGGCTCATGGCATCCATATTCCCAAACGCGTAGTGTTTGAAAAATGCAAACCTTGTAAAGCTTACTGAAGAATGTGTATTGTGTTAGGAGACGCACATTTTAGGCAAAAATTGCAGCCATACAGTAGTACTGATACAGTTACATACTCGTGTCCAACTGCCGCTTTAACCTTTCGGTTGCAGCGGCATTATTAACTTATCTAAGAGTACTAAATATATCATAAACATAGAGCTATAATAATAATAATAATAATAATAATAATAATAATAATAATAATAATAATAATAATAATAATAATAATAATAAGACCTTGGGAAAGAATCTGGGTGAATTGGAAATCAGAGGAAGAATCGAGACCATCCAAACTACAGCACTGTTAAGATCGGCTTGCATACTCAGAAGAGATATGGATTCCTGATGAAACTTGCTGTCACTCAGCCTCCAGTGAATCACCAGCTACGAAAGGGGGAACAACTCATAACATTAATGTATGTGTGTATTTACGCATGTACATCTACAACTACAAAAAGAAAGCAATCAATAACGAAATTATAACCGAAACTAGCAATTTTTCAAAATATATTTGAGGATTTGATTTTTATTCTGAAGTTATTACAAAATTAAAATCTACATATTAATAGCATTTAATTTTTTTATAATACTCAAATCTTTTCTACTATTACAAAGCTACCCCCTCTCTCTCTCTTCTGTCTGTCTGTCTGTCTGTCTGTCTCTCGGTGCAAAGGCAATAACTCGTGGATCATGAGTCCAGTAAAATGAACATAACAGAAATTGGTAAAGAAATATTTGTCTGATGAAAATTTTTAACAGATCGAAATATTGCAATATCAGCAAAGCGTAATAAACAACTTTACTTCAACATATGTCTGTTTTTTTTATATAATTGTACTGAGTATTTACATTCATCTTGGACGTTTTATACTTTCTCATTTTTAATCAAAGGGTGTTTCCAGATGATAACGGTCGTACAATTAAGGAACACGAGTATTAATATATAGATATTTCAATATAGCTTGTTTAATGTATATTTTATAAATTCAGAATGTTATGTCATTGATTAAAAACGTTTTGTGTCTTATTTGTAATTAGTTGATTTACTGCTAAATAAAAAACAAAGTGAACATTCTTTGAGTGTTTAAATTCCATAATGTTTGCCAGGAGTAGTAATATCATTATTAAATGACATGAGCAACATTAACTTTTTCATTAAAAAAATGTTTTTAATTGAAAGTGACAGCTGTCATATTAGCATGTCATAAAAATGGTTAGAAAATTGATACATTTTTAAAAATCATTTATTTTCTCATTGAGAAGTTTTCCTTGGTTAACTTGGCTTTAACTCTTTAACTAAAGGTTCACTGTTACTAAATGTGTTGCAGTTACCCGCTTTTCAGTTGGTTGGTTGGTTGGTTGGTTTTATTTTACGGCATGTCAACTCCTGTTGCGTTATTTTATGCCGAAGACGTTTTGTTTGATTCATTCTTGATGGGTACTTAATTTTTAAAACATTTTTTAATATATAATTCTATATGAGAAGTACAATCAGACCCCCCACATTAGAATTAAAGAACATATTCACACACGTGCATTCTCATTCCATAAACATTTAATCAAATGCAAAAATAAGGACAATAATTTCTCCATTAAAATAGAGACAATAATACGCAACGTTGGTAATCTCAGAATTAGAGAAAGTTTATTAATAGCTAAGTTACACCCTCACATGAACAGCAGGTTAGAATTAAACATTGAATTTATAATTAGTTAACATACACATTCCATAAATACACACACACACACACACACACACACACACACACACACGTATATATATATATATATATAATATATATAAATATATATAAATAAATAAATAAAAATAAATAAATAAATGTATAAATAAATAAAAGGAATGAAATTGAAATTGATTGAACAACGGATATTACGGCTCTTCCGCGTGGCGTTATAACAACCCACGAAACGTGTGTTTATAACGTCCAAAACAAAAAAAAAAAAAACACATAAGACCGCGTCCATTTAAAAAACAGTCTCTGAAGATGAAGTTTCTTCGAAATTGATTAGACACATTTTATTTTTTTATACGCATTGTAATCTCCTTCTTAATATAAATAAATAATAATATACTTAGCAATGAAAAAAATCAAATTTTTTAATACATTTAACTTTTTTCTATTTAACCCATAGAGGAGAACCTAACAGTTACTACCACTATAGTTCTTGTACCAAAAAAAAAAAAAAGAAAGAAAATGAATGTCATTTTTTCAGCTGGTTTGGATAAAGAGGTTTTATACTTTTTTTAAGAGTATTAGTACGAAAGTGGTAAGTGTCCGTTTCTAGCCAATGTGATTTTCAAACCATCAAACTTGGTTTGAAAATCGCATAGACGAGAAACTATTAACCAGTAACATTGATATTACGTTTTGGCTTGGCTTGGTTTGGTTTGGTTTGTTTTACGGCATATCAACCTCAGTGGGTCATTTAATGCCGAAAAAGTTTTGAAATAAATTAATTCTTAATGGATACACAATTTTGTTTATCAACTCATGTTTTTCTATTTAACACATAGCTGGGACCCTAACAGGTACTACCACTTCGGGTCAGAGTGGACCAGGGAGCAATGGAGATGAAGGGATGCTTCACATTCCCCAAATCTCTAAAACTGGAACCGCACCATCAGACTGAGTTTAACGTCATTCCCAGGACATGTAGACCATCATTTACCGCCTTCTAGCACCCATATGATAAAAAGGGGTTGGGGCTTGCCATAAGGGCAATAGGGTTGGGAAAATCATATAGGTGCTAGTGCTTGACGTGAAAAGCCGATTGATCGGATGGGGCCTCTCCGACCGCCCGTCTAGCCCAATTTAGGGCCAAAGTGGAGTATTGCAAGTCATGAACTGCTCATCCACCTGGGTTCTAATATCACGGGTCGCCACCCACGGCCAACAGGGGGCCTCACTGGGGGAGTCTTACCCTTCTGCAGAGGTGCAGTCGGTGGATTATAAAGCCGCAGTCGACAGGGCGTTTTTGGCTAGATATAGCTATACATGCTCTATCAAGGATATTAAGTATTCTTTATTTAAAAATACAACAAATCATTATTGCACACACACACAAGCACACACACACACACACACACACACACACACACATACATATTATATATATATATATATATATATATATATATATATTTACCAATCATCAGGACATGACACAAGGTCAATTTATTGAGCCGAGTTTCACAGGTTTGAATTCAGAGTTTTCCTTCTAGACTGGTTAAAGAACCCAGGCTGTCCTACATTTACCCATAAATGGAGGGAAAGTAGTGGGATGCATGCCTTTCCCAAGCGACGTGAAATGTAAATAGCCTCGTCCAGGATTTGAAATCCGGTGGGCAGACCATTTACTATGGCTCTAACCATCACACCACGTCCTCCATATAATAATATATATATATTATATATATATATATATATATACCAACCTTCCGCACGAGTAGGATGTGACACGAGCTCAATCTCTAAAGCGGAGGTTAACAGGTTTGAATTCAGAGTTTTCCTTTCCTTGGACTGGTTACCTAGCTATGGTTAAAGAGCTGGAGGGGGAATTAGATTTATACCTTTCCCAAGGGTATTGGCGACACGTGAAAAGCAAACGGCTTCGTCGAGTCCATTCCCTACGATTCTAACCATTGCTACACGCGCCTCCAAAATACATATATAAGTTAGCGTAGCGGAGACATGAAGTCATCTCGACCACGATGCGTATTTTAGTAATATGTAGAGGAATATGAGCTGTAAGAAAGGCTTATATTTCGAACAGTTCAAATTGATGTTCCGGCTCTTCCAAGTGTATGTGTGTGTGTGTGTGTGTGTGTGTGTGTGCCCGTGCATATGTGTGCGTGTGTATGTACGAATATATGTGTGCGTATATCTGTATGATAGATATTACATATATATTGCCATCTTATCAGAACCACAATTCAACAACACACACACACACTCATATATATATATATATAATATATATATATATATATATATATATATATATATATATATATATATATACTAGTACAAAATAAAAAACACCCTCCGGGTGATGTAAAAATAGGTTATTGAAACATATTGCCAGAGGGGTGGGAGTAAAAAATTCAATGTCAGCGAGTTTGTACCCTAAGTAAAATCATCAAATTCATTAAAGGATTACAAATTAAAACAATTTGAAATGTAAACTTTAAATATGTATTAAAATAAAACAAACTATATATAGATATATAATACCAGTCATGTATTTATTAAAACATTGTTTTAAAAAAATGAGAACTGTCTAATGTTGTATATTCAAATTTTGAGTGTATTTATTCTGTGTTATGACGTATTCTATG
>CM042149.1:121705292-121710292 GCA_023376005.1 Doryteuthis pealeii
TTTCAATCCTTTCTGGTGCTTCTGTTCTCGGGGTGCGTTTTCTGCGTGTTTCAATTAGACGAGCCAACCGTCCGTTTTCGCGTGATAATAATATGGTTCGAAGCTTCTAATAACCTTCACTGATTGTAGCATATACGAGGTCGGTCGAGAAGCTAGTGACTGATTTTTATTTATTTTTCAGGTAGGGAACCCTGAGTAAAAATAATGTTGATCTTGGACCCGTTTCAAAACAGAGAGATAATGTTTACACAAAAATGTACATGCAATATGGTTCGAAGCTTCTAATAACCTTTTCTGATTGCGGCATATACGAAGTCGGCCGAGAAGCTAGTGACTGATTTTTATTCATTTTTCAGGTAGGGAACCCTGAGTAAAAATAATGTAGTTCTTGTACACGTTTTCCTTTTTCTCTGAATTTTTAAGATAAGTTTTGATAATTAGTATTATTTGGATTGTTCGGACTGTTTTCCTCATCTTTATTGTAATCTGTATAATAACAATAAAGATGAGGACAATAGTCCGAATAATCCGAATAATATTAATTATACAATCCTTTTCTAACACTTTTTCCACCCAAGTGTCTTCGGCTACTTCTGTCTTTATCCTGTATAGGAAGAAATTATAACGGTTTAAATTTATAATGATATAGTCCAACGCTTCTAATAACGTTTACTGATTGCGGCATATACGAGGTCGGTCGAGAAGCTGATTTTGATTTATTTTTCATGTTGGCAACCCTGATTTTTATCTATTTTTCAGGAAGGCATCCCTGAGTAAAAAAAAAAAAAATGCAATGCAATGCTTGGACACTTTTTCAAACATGAGATAATATTTACACAAAGGTGTACATATATAATGTACAATGTAGGTCGACCAGCAAAAAATTACACTAGTCAGCTCTGGATACTGCGAAGTTAGTGACTGATTTTATCAATTTTTCAGGTATGCAACCCTGAGTAAAAATAAGGTTGATCTTGGACACGTTTCACAACATAGGGATAATGCTTACATAAAAGGTACATGTAAATGTAGGTCTACCAGCAAAAAAAAAAATCACATTAATCAGCTCTGTACGGATTCTGGATACCACGAAGCTATTGACTGATTTTATTAATTTTTCAGGTAGGCAACCCTGAGTAAAAAAAATGTTGTCCTTGGACATGTTTCAAAACAGAGAGTTGATCTTTTTCTAAACTTATGGAATCCTTTTCTAAGACTTTTCACACCGCAGTGGCTTCGGCTACTTCTGTCTTTCCCTCGTGCAGCAAGTAATTATAACGGTCTAAATTTATTGTAAATACTATCAACCATTTCGACATCATAATTGTTACTTCACTTGTTTTCCGAAATATAACACTTTTACAGTGTTACAGGGATTCTATCATTGTTAACATGCCCAGCAGTTTTTACACAAAAATGTACATTTCTGGGGCTTCTTTTTTCGGGGGTGTTTTCTGCGTGTTTCAATTGGACAAAATAACAGTCCATTTTCGCGTGATAATAATATGGTTTGAAGCTTTTGAAAACCTTCACTGATTGCGGCATATACAAGGTCGGTCGAGAAGCTAGTGACTAATTTGTATTTATTTTTCAGGTATACAACCCTGTATAAAAATTATGTTGATCCTGGACACGTTTCAAAACATAGAGATGATATTTACATAAAAATGTACATGTAAATGAACAATGTAGCAAAAAATTATATTAATCAACTATGTACGGATTCTGGTTACCGCGAAGCTAGTGACTGATTATATTTATTTTTCAGGTATGCAACCCTGAGTAAAAAAATGGCCTGTTGGCTGGGGTTTTAGAATACACCGACTGCACATCTACAGAGGGGTAAGACCTCCCTAATGTCGCCAAATGATGTTCGTCGGAGACAACTCTTGATGCTTAAGGATAGAACCCTAGTGGCTAAGCAGTCTGTGACATGCAACACTCCACTAGACAGGCAGTGGGAATGACCTCCTCTGATCAATTGGATGGTCACATCAAGCCAAAGTACCTATGTGATTGTCCCAATCCTATTGTCCTTATGAAAAGTCTCGACCCTTTTATCATATATTTTCTCGAAAGCGGTGGCGCTCTTAGGAATGACGTTAAACTATCTCGCAGAATCTTTCTTCTTTCTTTTTTTTTTTGATTTTACGGCATGTCAAACATTGTTGGGTTATTTTATGCCGAAGACATGTTTTTCTATACATTCTTGATGGTATTAAAAATTCTGTTTTTTTTAAATTAATTTTTAAAACACATTTTTGTTAATTCATTCTCTTCTATTTTACCCAAAGATCGAACCCTAACATGTACTGTCACTCCGGGTCAGGATAGACCTACACCACAGCAACACCTGTTAATAAAAAAAGCGAAAAAAATAAAAAGATTACATTCCTACTGCTATTCTACACATTTAGACTAGCTATCAGCAGCTGACCACCCCTTCCCCAATCACGAACGCAAGACTCTCGTTAATATGAGAACAGAATCCTTTAATACAATAACTCAGACTGTACCCTGAAGAAGGTCTGATCAACCGAAACGTTATAACGTCGACGTCACTACCAGGAAGTAATGGTGATTAAGGGATACTTCCCACTCTCAAAAGCTCCAGAATTGGAACTTCACCATTCGATGTAGTTTAAGGTTATATCCAGGACACATACAATCTACGTCGAGTGCAATTTTATTAGTTGAGATGCATGCATAGAAAATGTGGGCTCCATTTTCTGACACCCCTACTGCCCCCCACCCTCATAGCATTTGAATGTTTCATGTTTAATTTGAAGGAAGGAAAGAACTAATTATCGAAATTCTGTAAAAATAAAAAAAGGAAGAATTTTTATGACGGAGAAAAGTCGATTTCCTAACATCTGTGGTGAAGAGATGGATCCTTGGAAAAAATAAGGCAATTTCGATAATTAGTTTTGACAACGTTTCTGACGGTTTTGAAGACGTTAAGGAAATGTATGCGTTTGTTATCATTATATTGATATACATATTAGATACAAATATCTATCGATCTATCTATTCTATCTATTTATCTAATTATCTATTTTTTCGTCAATCTATGTCAACAGATTTAACGTGCCTATATATATATATATATATATATATATATATATATATATATCGATAAATGTGTGTACGTATGTATGTATGTATGCATGTATGTATATATGTATCACTCTCAATATATATATATATTTGTGTGTGTGTGTGTGTGTGTGTGCGCGGTGTGTGTGTATGTGTATGTCTGGGGCTTAAATGTGTGTATGTAACATCTATATATCGATGGATGTATGCATGTTTTTATGGATCTATCTATTAATCTATCTCTGAGGCTTACATGTGCCTATGTGTATATGTATCGATAAAGGTATCGATATATGGTTGTACGCATTTATCTATTGTTTTCTGGGACCTATCTAAGTTCATTTTTATCTATCAATATATATATATATATATATATATATATATATATATATATCTGTGTGTGTGTGTGTGTGTGTGTGTGTGTGTGTGCCTGTGTGTGTGTGTCAAGAAAAATAGAAGTAAATCCGACAGTATGTAATATTGTAAAAATTGAAAAAACATAAGTTGCATGTGAAACTTGTGGTTTTTTTCCAATTATTTCAATATATATATATATATATATATATATATATATATATATATATATATATATATCCGTCTGTTCTTCATATCTGTATATATACCTAAGGTATTTACCCAACCTGTGTGCCATGTGTAGTATTTGATACACGATCGCAATTATGGGGCATCCAACGAAAATCGAACTCGTTATTCAATGTTAATGGATATGTGCGACTATTACATCAAGATTCAATACCCATATACATATATAAATATATATATATATATATATATATATTATATATATATATATATATATATATATATAATCTATCTGTGTACCTGACAATCTATGTCTGCGACTTGGATGTACCTAGGTATGTATGGATACATGAATGTATGTATGTATGGCAGATAGCAGTATCTATGTATATATTAATCTCTATATGTGACTCAGATCTGCACATATTATATACTAGAAGCGGCTACCCGGCGTCACCTAGGTAGAGGGGGGGGTAAAAAGAGGGTCTCGCAGATCAATTATTATTAATTTGCGAGTTGGATCCTCACAGGATGTCCCATTAAAATCCTTATATAAAAAGACGTTGCGTTGATCCAGACACTCTGGCAGGTGACCGTACAGCTGTTTTCTCGCGGGGTGTTGTTTCCACGTTTTGTTTAAGATTGCACGCAGCATTCTTGTGCAGCTCCCATTTAGTTTATTCTGTGGGTGCTTCTTTATGGTCCAAGTAGTGCAGCCGTACAGTAGTACTGATACAACTACGGCTTGAAAAATATTCTCTTTAACCTTTCAATGAGATAGGACTCATCCCACCAGCAATGTGTTAAATAGTACCAATACTTTTTTTTTCTATACGGAAGTCATTAACATTAAATAAACCTATAAATCAATAAAAACCTTTTCGCGTATGAAGAACGATATTTTTTAAATGAGATTTACTCGATAATATTTTCCCAAATTTATCCGGAGATTAAAAGATTAGATATATCTTCAGCTTATTAATTAATTCTATACCAAATTGATATTTACAAATTAAAGTTCGACTTGCTATAATTATAATTATAATGTCAGAACGCTGACAGCCGAAGTGAGCCCACGTCTTTTTCATCGCCCCAAGAGAGCGATGTATTTCAATCTTATTATAATATAGATTCGATGTCTATCTGTTTGTAACCGAAGCTACGTCAGTGGTTATGTCTCAATGCCTTCAGCAATTGCGTAAGTTTCTCACAGGGTAGTTAATCTATAGTCAAAATAATTAATACATAAAATACATCTTATTTATTAACGATGTCCCTATGAAAATCTGAGTTTGATTCGACTCAAAACTGCCCATAATTTTAGTGCTTTTAAAAATCCTACAATGTGGTTTCTATATCAT
>CM042149.1:121715292-121729614 GCA_023376005.1 Doryteuthis pealeii
ACCTTATTTTTTCTTTACACCTGCATTGTGATAGCCTTCAAAATCAACCTCCAAACCAATATATACACAATGCTTCAAGCAAATTATGAAACTCTCACTTATATATATATATATATATATATATATATATATATTGAAGACATGGATACAACAGAAACCTACTCGAGTTTCATCGCTAGAATCATCAGTGTTAAATCCACTGAATTAATCGAGTTACCGATTAATTGCTGTTGATCACACGTATTGTTCAATGAACCTACGTGTGATCAACAGCAATTAATCGGTAACTCGATTAATTCAGTGGATTTAACCCTGATGATTCTAGCGATGAAACTGGAGTAGGTTTCTGTTGTATCCATTTCTTCAATAAATTTGCTCTACTTTGTATTGAGCACTTTGTATTTGTTTTATCTCGGACCTGGATCCTGTGCACCTCCAACGATCGTGCCCATATTCACCCTTTATATATATATAAAGCCAACCTTTATATATATATATATATATATATATATATATATATATATATATATATATATATATATATATATATATATATATCATTGTACGATTGATCTTGTTATATTTCAAGCCATCATCAATGGGGAAATATACCAGGAGCAAGTCCTTAAAAAATCGTCGCACTCACTGGCATCAACCCTTATCTTTATGGATGCCAATATAGAACACGTACAGTTAGGGGAATATCTCAAATGAAATGCCATTGACACTGTTTAGGACAAATAAACGTGTCACCTTAATAGGACTTTATTCCCTTAGCAGCTGATTGTATGAATTAGTCAACATATTTAAACATTCTTTGTGTGACAGTTAATTGAAGTTATTACCGGTTTTTCAGTTTTTCTCCTTCTTTTTATGTACATAGGGAAATGGATAAAAGCGAAATGCTTTTGTGTTGATGAGTTTTAGTATTTCAGATGTTTCTTTGTCGATTAGATTTTTTACGACCATATCATTTAATGGGTTTTTAATGATGTCCCGGATGCGCCTGGCTTAATGGTTAGAGTCGTAGGAAATGGACCCGTCAATTAGAGTTCAGATACTGGACGAGGTTGTTTGGATTTCAGATAGCGCTAATACCCTTGGGTAGGGTATGTATCGAACTACTCTCCCTTTAGCTATGGGTAAATAGTAGGGTAGACTGGACTCTTTAAATTGGTTAGGTAACCAGTCTGACCCCCGTTGACTACTGGCTGTTTGCAGTCCTTACAAGAATGCTCCAGGGAAATAGATAGGGCTCCAATGAAGAACTGAGGCGTATGTTGAGGCTAAAAACAAATCGTCCAACAAAAAAGGGTATGGAATTGTTAGAGAAGCGTTAGAATCAGGTTGGTTTGGTTTGGTTTGTTTTGTTTTACGGCATATCAACCTCAGTGGGTCATTTAATGCCGATAAAGTTTTGAAATAAATCAATTCTTAATGGATAATACATTCTTTTTATAAATACATTTTTCTATTTAACCCATAGAAGGGGTCCTAACAGGTACTACCACTCCGGGTCAGGGTGGACCAGGGAGCAATGGTGATGAAGGGGTGCTCCACATTTCCCAAACCTCCAAATCTGGAACCTCACCATCAGATAGAGTTTAATGTAATTCCCAGGACATGTAGACCCGCAGCCACCGCCTTCTAGCACCCATATGATAAAAAGGGGTTGGGGCTTGCCATAAGGGCAATAGGGTTGGGAAAGTCATATAGGTGCTAGGGTTTGACATGACCAGCCGATTAATTGGAGGGGGCCTCTCCAACCGCCCGTCTAGCCCAAAATAGGGCCAAAGTGGAGTATTGCAATTCATGAACTGCTCATCCTCCTGGGCTCTATCCTTAAGCATCACGGGTTGCCACCCACGGCCAACAGGTGGCCCCATTGGGGGAATCTTACCCATCTGCAGATGCGCAGTCAGTGCATTCTAACGTCCCAGTCAACATGGCGGGTTAGAATCAGTGTATCACCCAAGAAGAAGACTATGTTGATGAATAAAGTCGAATTTTGCATAAAAGTTGTTGTTTTATTTGATAAGCCCGCGACTTATTGAGTGATGTGTTAGACAGTGGGAAAGCGAGTATAGTGTTGACTTACGAGTTTAATTCGTTCCGCACGTTACTCAATTTTCTCGTATATCAAATCAGTTCTTCCCATTAAAATGAACTGAAATGCTATTAATGCGTTCCAGCACCCACCAAAATCTCCCTATCTTTATGATGATTTTTTTTTAAATAAGAAATATAGCATTGTATAGTATAAAAATATAATAAAATAGAATGTAATAAATTATGTGCTGTAATATATTTTAAAGTTTATTTTTTTATGAATATGATCTTTCTTTGACGTAATAGATTTGGAAACTTAAATGTTCAAGTGAACATAAGTGTATGTTAAGCACACTTGTACTGCAACTTTAAGCCCGCAATACAAAGCAAAAACCCGATCGAGTGACAGCTCGTCACTCGGAAAGCTTGTAAGTTGGGGCACTTGTAAGTAAATGTCGGCCTGTACGTGAACTCTGATAAAACTGAGTTCTTGTCTTTCAAAAACAAAAGCGACATCTCAACCATCGATGGCAAACTCCTAAACTCTGTAGAACAATTTAGATACTTAGGCAGTAACATCTCCTCCACAGAAAACGACGTTAATGCACGCATAGGAAAATAAATAAATTATCGATCATATGGAGGTCCAATCTCACAGACAAGTTAAAGAGACAGTTCTTCCAGGCCGTTGTCGTGTCAGTACTGCTGTATGGCTGCACCACCTGGACCCTAACTAATCGACTAGAGAATAAACTAGATGGGAGCTGCACAAGAATGCTGTGGGTGATCATGAACAAGACGTGGAAACAGCACCCTACGAGAAAGCAGCTGTACGGCCACCTACCACATATCACCCAAACCATCCGAGTGAGACGGACAAGACACGCGGGACACTGCTGGAGAAGCAAGGACGAACTCATAAGCGACGTCCTCCTGTGGAAGCCAGCACATGGACAAGCCAGTGTGGGCTGACCAGCAAAAACGTACGTTGATCAGCTCTGTGCGGATGTAGGATGCTGCATAGAGGACCTTCCGAGAATGATGAGCGATAGGGACGGATGGAGAGAGATTGTCATGGATATCCGCGCTGAAAGCGCGACATGATGATGATGATGATGATATCGAAGTAAAATCCGGCTTCGAGGCAAAAAAGTCCTCGCCCCAAAAAGAAGAAAAAAACAAAAAAACAAACAAAAACAAACATACAAAAAAACAAAATGTCCTCCCTATCATAAACATATGACAAATTTCGAGGCAGAAATATTTGAAGCCACAATTTGAGTACAGTGTTTAGCAACTCCATGTAGGCATCTGAGTGTCCTCCAACACTTTATTCTGTAGATTTTCGAGGAATTCGGCTGTACGAACGCAAGCAGATCGTCTGTGTTGTTGCTTTCTTCTATCCACAGGCCAGTAGTCTCCATTGCAATTCTCCAGTTCATGCCTGATTGTTTTTACATGTTCAGGAAACATTAGACAACAACCATAATCTCCTTATTTTAATGGTCGGTGCAGATCATCATGATGTCTAGTGTGCGTCAATACCTCCAACCTATGGAGAAAAATAACCAAATATAAATATGTTACATTTATCCTGAACACCATGTATGATAAACTTCAAGGCAGAAATATTTGAAGCCACAAACAAAGATTCATCAAGAACACTAAAACATTTCAAAGAGAATTTCAAACTCATATAGAAAGCATAAAAATCTCAAATGACATCTGCGTCAAGGCAGACAAGTGGAGAAGCCATTACAAACTGAAATAAATGAGGCATATAAAGAAAAATTAATAGACAATGCGGTCACAAAAAATATTGAAAAAGCCGCCAAAACTTGTTAGAATGGCATCAAACCAAAAGCCAGCAATATAACTAAACTGAATATCGATAATCACGTCATTATTGACGCCAGAAATAAAATGAAAAATAGAATAAAGAATGAAAAGGGACAAGGCTTTCTACAATTAAAGATAATACAGATTTTACATACAGGGTGATCGGGAGAAATTTGATAGTTTCATAAGGAAAAAGAAAAGGTGCTTAGTAACTACAAAATTTAATGAATTTTAAAGAAATTCAACAGACACGGAAATTACATGACTGTCAACAACTTTCACTCAAAATAACCACCATTAGCGTCGATCACAGTCTCAATCCTGCCCCGGAACCTGGAGTAAGCTGATGTTACAGTTTCCCTGATCTCAAAAACTAACTTAATTATGTCGATTAACTGGGCTTTTGTAGTACTGGCACTGCGATTGGTGTGTTATTTTGATGGCCGGCACAGATCACCATGATACAAGTTATTCTCTTCCATGATTCGGGTGAGTTCCAGTCATTCATTCTATCTTTCATCACGTATATATCACGTGCCCTTGCTTTATTGCCACTACTTTCTTCTGGATCTCTTGGTGTTGCACCAGGGGGGATTCAGAAATGAACAGTCTGCTACGGAGAGCCTGCCGCCACCGAAGGCGGTCCTGAGCCAATTTTTCCCAGCTGGAAGAGGCAATGCCAAAGCACCTAACTAAATAGCTCGTTTCCATTCCCATCCCTTGAAGACCTAGCATATATATGTTCCTTTGTTGGTAGTGATTTCTTTACAAATGAACTCAAAATTGATCACTGCGTTTAAGTATAGCATTAACACTTAAACTTACCCTTTAAAAGTTCAACAATAATTATTCTGTTGCCACTTAATTTAAAGACTATTTGATGTATAAAGGCCCTTACTTTCCATACGAACAATTATTGTATTTAAACAATTTAAACCTCGTTATTGTTACGATTTTAGTGGGCATCATTTTGTTGCATAGTGCCTTCTTTACTGGCACTAAATCGTATATGTTATATACTGGCATCAAATTCTATATATGTTATATAGCACCTTCTTCGCTGCTCCGAATCGTATACGTTGCTGGTATACTGCGGGTATCTAACCCTTAGACGATATATGTAGTTGTCGCTTAATGAAATCACAAGGCATGCTGTATGTTGTAGGAGATTGACTTTTTATTTAATTCCCTCGGGGTGCGTGTGAGTGGCGAGCGCTGACAATGGGAACTACTGCCGCTGTTGGGATGAATAGCGTTGGCGATCGGGAGAAAGAAGGGGTGGGCGCGCCTCACTGCCCGCTGGCAGCGATTGACCGCAAGCGACGGTCACTCCGTTCGCCGTCTCCTCCTGACTGGGGTCTGTTCACTACTGACTGTTCTTTTATATATCTCAAACGCCTATGCATTTTTCTTTGTTCGCTCCCACCAGGAAAAAGTCCTTTGTCACCTTTGTCGTCCCCCCTCAGTTTAATTCAACCGGAAATTTCTATTTCGGTTTGTACAATATACAACACTTTAGTCTTCAAGCAAGAGCGCTTATCTAGTGGAGATCCTTTGTGTTAAGCAGAGAGCGATCCTTAGTAAATAATCCTTTGGTTGTTCCTTGGTGCTCTTCACTCTTGCAAGTCCTTCGTCAATGATTTCAAACGGACGTCTCTCAGTATCAGCGATTAAGTTGTTAATCAGCCACGTATTCGAGCTGTTGATTGGCTAAGGTTTAAACCACATGACCTCGCTTAGTCTAAGATTTAAGTGGTGTATTGCTTATATACCACCAAATAATCCATCAGTTATAAACGACCTAATATGCGCAAAGATAATTTCTGGGTGAACGATTAAACATTTAAGACCGATCGTCGAGACGTTCAGCAATTATTAGACTAGACGCCCTATTGAGCGCCAGTTAAGCTTACTCCTGCGGAGGACTCTTGATATAATCCAGAGGCAAATAAGAACATCATTGTACGCGTGTGATGTACCCTACGACTCGGCAATGAGAACATCTCGCATTCAGTTGTACAAATAAAAACAAAGAACATCGAAATAGATAGATATTAATCGTATACTAAAACAATGTTCTTCTTTCGTAATAGCCTCACGATTACATATAAACACATACAGAGTTTATTACCTTCATGCATTGAGTATACCTTAGATTTTATCAAACTTGAACAACATTTTTCAAACAATTAACAGTTTTCCTAAGATCAATCATATAGTTTTATCTATGAAACTTATTGCGAAGCTGCATAATAAATAACATTTTTCACTTTTCCAAATGGCTCGTTTCAATTTCAAACCCTGGAACAACCAGAATCCATAGTTACCAAATGAAAGTTGTTATCGTACAAACAATTCGTCGTAATATCACGTAAAGACTCTGTTGACAAATTGTATTTCAGCGGCTAATAAGCTACATATTAATTATTCGGCCTCAAAATATCACGTCATGCATTGAGTCCATATTACTTTTCATCAAACTTGAACACAATTGGTTAAACAACAGTTTTCATCAAAACAATTATCTGGTTTTACTATTTGGAAATTATTGCAAAAATGCAGGCTTGAGTCTTTTGATTGCAATCTTGTCCTCTGTTGGTAGAGTATTCTTTTTGGTTATTAGCATACATAAACATTATGATTCTGTTTTCCTCCTATGTTTTTATCTTCCCCTGTGCATTCTATGCCCCCGTTTTGTTTGATCTTCGTTGTGGGGAATTCCTTGTCGTCGTTGGTTTATTTTGGATATAAGATGTACGCCAAATTACCACTCCTATTTCTGAACGTCAGCAGCATGTACAGAATGCATTCAAGATCATTGGTAAGTGTCCTGAAATCAACTGCAAAAGGAACCTTCTGCGAGCACGTTCTACAGACCAGAATTGCAAAGAAAACTGCTGATATCACATTTTATACCTAGGATTTCAAGGAACACTACAGACTTTGATTACAAGGAGATCTATTGGTACTTTTTATACCTAGGATTCCAAGAAACACCACGGATTACAAGGTTTAACCAGCTTTTTGTGCGGCATACTGCTGACGTATCCTATAGAATAGAGGGGAAAATAGATATTTGGGTCTACAAGTTCCTGCTGAGGGGAGGGGGGACAAAAAGAAGCGAGTTAACCATCTTCTCGAAAGCCAAACTTTCTTTTTGGTTAACACAGTCTTCGTCTTCAAAATAATATTTCCCGACTGCCGTCTCACGTAAGCCGAAAGCTTCTCTGCTTGTCACGCCACGCTCCACTCGCTTTGATTAATTTATGGGCATATTACCCAAACATCCGGGCACATTAGTCGAACCTCGCGTCCGTCCAGTGCCTAAATCGCATTTATTTTTGCATACGGAAGGACGCGGGTTCGATCCCGGCAGGCAAGACAATGTCTTACTCTTTTTCCTTTCTCGTTATCCGTCATAGGAGGCAACAACAAACGACAGAAGAATTCAAATTTGATCATTGCATTTAAGTATTGCATTAATGTTGTAAGTTGTTGTACAAAGAGAAAGCAGAATATTATTCAGAAACACACCGCCAATGATTCTAACGAGCACAGTAGCACTTCAGTTGTGCAATGCTACTGCAGAAATCATGAAAGTTACCCTTTTAAAGGAAATTGTCTAACAAGAATGTAATATACATTTAGTAACATCTAATATACGCGTAGTAACTTCTTGTGAAAGTAGTGCCGAAAATTATTTAAGAAATAGTGATAAAAGGGTCTATATCGGAACCCCAAATTTGGAATGGAAGAAAAGTTGTTGTTTTTTATAACCATCGAACTAACTTTGCAAATTGGAAGCTTACTAATATTACAAGGCAAGCGAGCCATGTATGGAAGTTCAGGGAAGATACAGGGAAGTCATCAATCATCCAATGGCAGATAATAAAAGGCATCAGGAAGTGAGAAGGGTTGCAAGTTATGCTTCGAAGAAGAGTCATTTATTTTAGACTTGCCGAGTGTCAGTAAATTCCGAAATGGAAAGACATAACTCGTATCAAAGTGTCGACAACTTAACAAATTCCTTTTGTGCTACTTAGCCACAGGCTAATTTGCTTAATTCACTGCCAAAAATGCAATTGAAGTAAACAACAAAAAATCACTGACAAATCAAAACAAAAATGTAACAAAGAAACAAAGAAATGAGAGTGTGTGAATGTATGTGTGTGTGTTTGTGTGTGAGAGAGAGAGAGAGAGAGAGAGAGAGAGAGAGAGAGAGAGAGGGCGGCGAGAGAGAGAGCGGGACGAAGAGAGGGGGAGAAGGAGAGAGAGCGGGAGAGAGAGGGGGGAGAAGGGAGATAGAGAAAACTTGTATAAAAGCAAATAGCCATACAAAATACACTTATCCATTTGGTAATTGTATCACTCACAGTATGTGAAAAATGTGACCTTTTAATATATATATATATATATATATATATATATTATATATATATATAATATATATATATATTGAAAGGAAAAATAAATAAAGGAAAGTAAAAGTTGAATGGGTAAAATATATAATATGAGTTACTAACACGTTTTCGGCTAGGAGTTTGTTCATGTACACATATATTCTATTTTTTTATTATTTAATATAGAATTTTTTAAATTATTTAAATATAAAATAAAAACAATAATAATAATAATAATAATAATAATAATAATAATAATAATAATAATAATTTAGAAAATTATAAATAATCTAAGCATACAAAAATAACGGCCTTCAGAATTCTCTGTATTTTTTACCGGTTTAACGCAAATATAATTTTTTTTTCTTGATGAAGTCCGTTTTTATTTGTATGCTTAGATATTTTATAATTTTCTATTATTATTATCTCATTTTATATTTAAATAATAATGAATACAATACATTCGGCGGTTTATTTCCATTTTCACTCACCTATATATATAATATATATATATATATATATATATATATATATTTGTGTGTGTGTGTGGGGGGGTGCGTGCGTGTTGTTGGTTGTTTTGTTTTACGGCATATCAACTCTTTTTAGGTAATTTAATGCTGAAATAAGTCATTCTGATATTAGTTTGCTTACAATATTTGGAGTTAATAATAATGACCGCCGATCTATGTATTGAACAAACTCATCGCTGTTTATGTTTGTGTAAGCCATGTAAGCAAGCAAAAAGAATGAAAAAAGTAGCGGAGTCAGGAGAAGCAAGAAGGGAAGGAACATTTTTTTCAGAAATCAGGAAAAAGAAGGAAATAAAGGTTTACACACCACGAGAAAGAAAGACAGGTGTAAAATTCAGGAGAAAGAAAGAATGGTGTAAACAGAAGGAGAAAGAAGGAAAGGTGTAAAAACCAGGAGAAAGGAAGAAAGGTGTAAGAACCAAGAGAAAAATAGAAAGAAAGTGTAAAAACCAAGAGAAAGAATGAAAGGTGTAAAAACCAAGAGAAATGTAGAAAGAAAGTAAGGTGTAAAACTCAGAAGAAGGAAAGAAAGGAATAGTGTAGAAATCAGGATGAAGAAAGAAAGAAAGGTATAAAAATCAGGAGAAAGAAAGAAAGAAAAAAGGATACAAAAAAGGTGTATAAATCAGGAGAAAGTAAGAAAGAAAGAAAGAAAGAAAGAAAAAATGGTGTAAAAATCAGAAAAAAGAAAGAAAAAGGAGTGTAAAAATCAGGAGAAAGAAAGAAAGAAAGAAAAAAGGGTGTAAAAATCAGGAGAAAGAAAGAAAAAAGAAAGAAAGCAAGAAAAAGTGTAGAAAACAGGAGAAAAAAAAGAAAGAATAAGAAAGACATTAAAGACAAAGGAAAATTAAAAGTTTAGAAGATAAAGGACGAATAAAACGAAATAAATAAATAAATAAATTAAGAAAGAAAGAAAGAAAGAAAGAAAGAAAGAAAGAAAGAAAGTGTGTTATAATAAAGAAAAATACAAAGGAAACATAAAAGGTTATTATAAAGGAAGGAAGGAAAATAAATGAATGAAAGAATGAAGAAAATTAGAATAATGTAGAATATAGAGAGGAGCGAGTAAACGAAAATAACTGAAAAGGAAAATATGAAGAAAAAAGACAAGATGTAAAAATACAGGTAATGAGAAACAACAACAAAAAAAGAAAACAAGAAGATAAGAATATGAATGAATTTGAGAATGAGGATTGTTAAACAAACATATAATGGAAGGAAGAGAAAATATTACCAGTTATGAGAAAAAAAGAAATGAAAAAAGAACGAATAAATAAAGAAGGAAAGGAAGGAAGGAAGAAATACTGGAAAAAATGTAAAAGAAAAAACAGCAACATTAATTTTTTTCGTCATACAACGTGTGATAGCACGTGCGATACCCTGTCCTCATCAGCTGCCAACTAGGAGTGATAACACAGTTTCTTGGTAGCTAAGGCAGGACTGCCACTTCCTAGCGCTACCAAGCAGCTTTCGCCACCGGACAGGATATTAAAAAAATGTTATACTACAGAGAAGAGATTATATGATCCGTTCATCGGAGATGTTTTGTTATCAGTGCAGTTTGTTATTTGAAAACGCGTTTGTTTTCGGCCGTTGAGTTGATTACGCGATTGCAGATGTTACGTAACAACACGGGAATGATGATTCCGCGCGCGTATCATTCGTGTTGAAGACTTTTAATATAACACAAAATATCAGTTGAGATTGTAATAGTAACTATTGTGTTTCTATTATAACAGCATTCCATGATGATAGTGTTGCATCACTTTAGAAAGACGTCTTGGATTCTAATTAGCATTCACTAGCAAATTAGACTGTATACTGATTTATTCTCTAAGAGCATTCTAATGGTATTGTAAACTTACAATAATCCTCTGTTTTTTTCTGCGTTACAGTTTATACATATTACACAGACATAATGAAATAATATATAGTAATTTACTATGTTTACCTTAGATGCAGTACACGGCCAGAAGTATGGGGCGCCCAGGGAGAATCGAACTCACTAACAATGGTCTGCAATTCTAGCTTGTTAACCATTACACCACGTGAAGTAATATATAGATTTTTCAATGTTAATGGTGAATTTTGATTCTTTTTTAAGACTTAAAGAAAAAAATTCAAAATTCTATGATTTCTCAAACTATGGTATTACATATCATATCAGAGACTGTCCACAAATTTTTATGTATAATAGCAGAATTGCTAAAGTCTAAGGTTTAGAAATAGCATTATAAATAAACCGTAAGACTTTTTAATCTAGTTTTATATTTTTTCAAAAATATTACTTATCTTGTATTCCATTTCTGTAAAATAAAGGGAGAGATCTTAACGATCCTAACATCCCGAGAGCATTTCATATGTATGAAGAAGATAGATGAACGAATGAAAAAAAAGGAAAGAAAATAAGAACAGAAGTAAACTAATTACAACATGGTTATAAAAGACAATAAGAAAAGAAATAAAGGAAGAATAGGATAAAAAAAAATAATAAAAATTCGAGATAAAGAAGGAAAAAGGAAAGAAAATCAAAATGCAAAAAAAAATTAAAAATATAAAAAGAAGAAAGATATATTCGCAGAAAAATACACAAAGAAAGTTAAGAATATATGAATAAGGAATTTAGAATTTAAAAGAAATTAAAAAAGAAAATTGATGTATGAATTAAAAAAAAAGAAAAAGAATAAAGAATTAAAGAAGAAAGAATATACAAACTCATAAAAATAAAGAAAGAAAGGAATATAAAAATTAAAGAACGGGAAAGAATAAAGAAAAAAAGAAGGAAAAACTGAAAAAAGAACGCAGAAACAAATGGACTAAAGAATATGACTGAAAATTAAATAAAAAAAAAACAGCCAGGAGTAACTATGAAAATAAAAAGACATGGAAAAAGAAAGAAGAAATAAGGAATTTAGGCAAGAAATATAGAAGAATAACCCAAAGAATATGAAATATCAAAGAAGGACAAAGAGCAAAAAAAAATGAATGAATAAATAAAATGTACAAATAACAATGAACATGGGGACAATAGTGCGAATAACGCAGATAATACTAAAATTCAAGCCTCGTCTCAAATATTCAGAGAAATAAATAAAAAACATAAATAAATAAATAAAATTAAGCAAAAGGAAAAGGGAGAAAGAAAGCCGAATGAAAATAGATATAAAACAAAAAACGAATAAACGAAAAAAGAAAGAAAGCAAAAAGAAAGAAAGAAAGAAAGAGAATGAGGAAAGTGATCAATAAAAGAAAGAATGAAAGTTAAACAGGAATGAAAAAGAAAAAAAAGAAAAAAGAAAGAAAAAAGAAAGAAAGAAAAAAACCTGAAGAAGAAGGGTGGAAGAAAATAATAGACAGAAATGAACACTGAAATAAATAATGTTAAGGAGAATGATAAAACTGATCAATAAAAGAAAGAAAGAAAGAAAGAATGAAAGTTAAACAGGAATGAAAAAGAAAAAGAAAAAAAAGAATGATAGAAAGAAAGAAGAAAAAAAGAAAGAAAGAAAGAAAAAAACCTGAAGAAGAAGGGTGGAGGAAAATAATAGACAGAAATGAACATTGAAATAAATAATCTTAAGGAGAATGATAAAACTGAATTTAGAAAGAAAGAAAATGAAAGAAAAAAAGGAAAAGAAAAAAGAGAAAAAAGATAAAGAAAGAAAGAAAAAATAAATAATTCTAAGGAGAATAATGAAAGTTATCAATGATGGAAGGAAAGAACGAATGAAAAAATAAACGCACACATGAAGAATGGGAAATGCAAAAAAATAAAATGAAAGAAAAAGAAATATAAACACATATTCTAAAAAGTATAAATTGACATTCTACCACCCCTAACCTATGAGAGAAAAACAAACAAAATTTTATACAGAAAAAAATGGTAAATTTTATGATTAAGGGACTGTAGATCGGGCAGAATGAATAAACTGAAAAATGGAATTTAAAAAATGCAAAAAAAAATTGAATGCAATTTCGATCGAGAAAGTTCTCTATAAAATTCCGGTCCAAATTTTATAACAGACAATCTTAAGTAAAAATTGTGAATTTTCGCGGTTAAATGTTCGTCGTCCATTGAATAAAATGGCTCATCTGTCATAAAATATGGGGGACAATGGCCGCCGAGGAGGAAGGGGTTGCAGTTTTTAGGTCACGTGTTATGAAATGGAAGCGAATATGGACCGCTCTGAAAAAGTAGATTTCCAAAGACCTGTCTCATATTTCAAAATATCTAACAATTAAAAGTTTTTTTTGTAAACATTCGTAATCTACCCACCTCACTATCTCCCCTCTCTCTCTCTGCAATAAAATAGACGAGGTATCCAATATATTGTTGATACGTTGCTTTCGTAACCCGGGGGTCGTTGATTTGGCATACAATTTTGGTTCGACATGGCATCGCAGAAAACAGTAGAGTTAGTCAGCATTTTTACTTCCTATACTCTCCAAATACCAGTACAGGTTAGTTGGTTAGACTTTACGGTATGTACTCTTTTGTGGGTTATTTATGCCGAACGTTGTTCTATTCCTTCTTGATAGTTACTGAAAAAAAAGACTCAATTTGTTTTTAAACACAATTTTTTCTTATTTTCTTCTATTTGATAACCCTAAAAGGTACTACCTACATTGTCAGGGTGGACCTGGGAGTAATGGCGATGTAGGTGTACTCCAAACTCCCCGTAGCTCCGCAAATTAGAACTACACCGCTAGATACAGTTTAACATTAACCCAGGACACTAAAGACCCTCAACCACCACCTTCTTGTACATTATGATAAAAAGGGTTGGGGCTGTGCATAAGCGCAATAGGGTAGGGCCAATCTTATAGGTGCTAGGGCTTGACGTGACTTGCCGATTGATTGGAAGGGGCCTCTCAGATTACCACCCACCCGTCTAGCTTAAGTAAAGACCAAAGTAGTGTGCTACATGTCATGGACTGCCACCTACAAGGATTCCGTCCTTAAGTATCACGGTTCGCCATCCAGGGCCAAAGGTGGCAAATTCGTGGGGATTTTACTCTCTGTAGAATGCAGTCGGTGTATTTTCAGCTTTAGCCGACTGGGCACACTAACTTCCGAGTCAGTGGACCTTTGTGTAATAGCAATAATTATTATTATCTTTTTCAAATACTCGATTTTGAAGAACTTGAATGTTATTATTTTCCTGTTTTAAAATAATTCAGTTCCAGTCTTGATAGTTTTGAACACCAGTATACTAATAGTCCTCTTAGATAAGACGGTGGTGGGAAAAGTTGTTACCAAGCTAAATTTGGTATTTTTTGAAAGCTTAGGGTATCTTCTTTTGAAATTTGAAAACTCCTCTTTTTGAACCCTGTGGGGAAATATTCGGTAATTTATGAGGAAGTGCGTCCGGTTCTGCCCTCGAAATTGCTACCCGATGATTGATTTAAAATACGTCCCAGCTATGGGTCGTCCGGTGGTGTTACATTACCAACTTAGGGGCGTTAATGTATTTTAAGGGGGAGGGCTTCTTTTTGGCGTATTC
>CM042149.1:121729714-121734714 GCA_023376005.1 Doryteuthis pealeii
CTGGTGAGGTAGAGGACCAGTAGGACCACACAGGTGTCAGCAAAATGGAGCCCCACATTTTCCTGCATGCATCTCAACTAATAACACCACTAAATTGTCTCGAACCACGCAGATCACTGCTAGGTCCTGGATATAACCTTAAACTGCATCGAATGGGATAGTTCAATCTCTGGAGGTTTGGAGAGTGGGAAGTATCCCTTCATCGCTATTACTTCCAGGTAGTGACTCGACTTATAACGTTCCGGTTTGAATAGGACCTTCGATCGGTTTGAGTTAATTGAAGGATTCGTTCTATATTTATTGACGGAGTCTTGGTTTGTGATGGAGGGTGGTCAGCTTCTGATAGCTAGTCTAAGTGTCATATTAGTATAGTAGAGAAAAAAACTTTTATTCGCTACTAGAGGTCTGTGGTGTAGGTCCCCTGACCCCGGGTGATTTAGTACATGTTTAGGGTTTCGATCTTTGGTTTAAATAGAAGAGATGAATTAACAAAAATGGTGTTTGAAAAAATTTAATTTAAAAACAGAAATTTTTAATACCTCAAGAATGTATAGAAAAACATGTCTTCTGCATAAAAACCCAACAATGGTATTGACATTTGCCGTAAAATAAAAAAAAAAAAAGAAAGAAAGGAGATTCTCGAGATAGTTTAACGTCTTCTAAGAAGCGCCACCGCTTCGAGAAATATATTTTTTTTTTTTTTTTTTTTGATTAAAAGGTCGAGACTTTTCATAAGGACAATAGGATTGGGACAACCCACATAGGTACTTTGCTGTGTGACCATCCAATTTGATCAGAGGAATCATTCCACTGCTGTTCTAGTGGACTGTTGCATGTCACAGACTGCTTAGCACCAGGGTTTCTATCCTTAAGTATCAAGAGTTGTCTCCGACGAACATCAATTGGTGACATTTAGGGAGGTCTTACCCATTGTTGATGTGCAGTCGGTGTTTTCAAACCCCAGCCAACAGGCCATTTTCACTCAGGGTTGCATACCTGAAAAAATAAATAAAATCAGCACAGCTCGCGTAACCAGAATCCGTACATAGCTGATTAAATATAATTTTTGCTAAATTTCTTACATTTGCATGTATATTTTTTATGTAAAATCATCTTATGTTTGGAAACGTGTCCATGATCAACATAATTTTATACAAAGGGTGTATACCTGAAAAATAAATACAAATTAGTCAACTAGCTTTCTCGACGGACCTCGTATATGCCGCATCAGTGAAGGTTTTCAAAGCTTCAAATCCATATTATTTATCACGCGGAAAATGGACTTGTATCTTTGTCCAATTTGGAAAATACGCAGAAAACACCCCCGAAAAAAGAAGCCCCGAAATGTACATTTTTTGTGTAAAATTGCTGGGCATGCCTAACAATGATAGATCCTGTCAACACTGTAAAAGTGTCATATTTCAGAAAACAAGTGAAGTAACAATTACGATGTTCGACAATAGTTGATAGTATTTACGAATAAATTTTAGACCGTTATAATTTCTTGCTGCACGAGGGAAGACAGAAGTAGCCGAAACCACTGCGGTGTGAAAGGGTAAAAAATTACATAAGTTTAGAAAAAAGATCAAACTCTCTTGTTTTGAAACCATGTCCAAGGACAACATTTTTTTATTCAGGGTTGCCTACCTTGAAAAATTAATAAAAATCAGTCACGAGCTTCTCGTATCCAGAATTCCGTACAGAGGCTGACTAGTGTGATTGTTTTGCTTTGTAGGACCTACATTTACATGTACATTCATGTAAGTATTATCCCTATGTTTTGTGAAACGTGTTCCAAGATCAACATTATGTTTACTCAGGGTTGCATACCTGAAAAATATCGATTAAAAATCAGTCACTAACTTCGCAGTATCCAGAGCTGACTAGTGTCATTTTTTGCGGTCCGACCTACATGGTACATTTAACATGTACCCTTGGGTAAAACATATCTATATGTTGCAAAATGTTGTCCAGGATAGCATTTTTTTTTTTTATCAGGATGCCTTCTGAAAAATAGATAAAAATTCAGTTGCAAACATAAAAAATTAACATTCAAAAATCAGCTTCTCGACCGACCATTCAGTAAACGTTATTAAAGCTTACGACTATTTTATTTAAATTCAAATCCGTTAATAATTTCATCCTACACAAGATAAAGACCAGAAGTAGCCGAAGCCACGGGATGGAAAAAAAGTGTCAGAAAAGGATTGTATAATTAATTATTGTTTGGATTATTCGGACTATTGTATCCCTTCATCTTTATTGTTATTGTCTAATTATCAAACCTTATCTCAAAAATTCAGAGAATAGGATTGCTAAGTTTAGAAAAAATCACCTATGTTTTGATAACGTGTCAAGATAATATATTTACTCAGGGTTGCCTACCTGAAAAATAAATAAGATCAATCACTAGGCTTCGCGGTATCCAGAATACGAACAGAGCATTAATGTAAATTTTTTGCTGGTCGATATACATTGTCATTCACATGTAGGTTTTGTGTAAATATTATCTCTATGTTTGAAACCTTCCAAGGACAACATTTGCTTACTCAGGGTTGCCTACCTGAAAAATAAAATAAAAATCAGGTTGCCAACAGAAAAAAATAAATCAAAATCAGCTTCTCAATCAACCTCGTTATATTGCCGAATCAGTGAAGGTTATTCGAAGCTTTTGAAACCCATATTGCATGTACATTGTGAACATTATCTCTCAAGGCCATTTGTTTTAATCAGGTTGCCCACCTGAAAAATAAATTTCGCGGTATTCCTGAATCCGTACATAGTGATTTAATATAATTTGTTTGCTAACATTGGTTCATTTACATGTACATTTTTGTGTTAATAATATCCTTTGTTTTGAAACGTGTCCAAGATCACATTATTTTTACTCAGGGTTCCCTACCTGAAAAATAAATAAAAATCGTCACTAGCTTCTCGACCGACCTCGTATATGCACAATCAGTGAAGGTTCATTTAAAAGCTTGAACCAATTATTATCACGCGAAAACGGACCGTTTGGCTCGCTCTTAATTGAACACACGCACCAGAAAACGCACCCTGAGAACAGAAGCACCAGAAAGGATTTAAAAAAGAAAAAAAGACAAAGAAAAAGAAAGAAGAAAAAGAAAACAAGAAGTCTGTGTGTTGCCAGTTTTAACGGTTCCTGCAAAGTGTCAGTACTGTTTGGCGTTCTTTAACGCTTTCTACATGTTTCGAGACAATTGGCTAATACATCATTGTTCGTTTTATACAGAGGAAATCAAACTAATTAAATTTCATATTATAAAATGTTGTTTGCGGGGAAAAAGAGATCAGAAAAAATTTTTATGCTCATTGAAGACCTTTAATAATTCACAGGCTAATTAGATAGGGATGGTGAATGTAGGTGGGCGGAAGAGAAAAACGACACAGATTTTTAAGTGAGCCAATCATTCATGTGTATATAATATATAATATATATATATATATATATTATATATATATATATATATTATATATATATTAATATATATGCGTATGTAGAGTGGAGGGTGTGTGTGGGCTATAAAATGTTTCATTAGACACATATTAATTGACTATCGAAGATCACACACAACACACACACACACACACACACACACATATTAGTGTATATATATATACTAGTATAATATTATATATATATATTACTATATACTATATATATATATTAAATACGTAATTTAGAATAACGGTCCACTCAAGTCCTTAAAGTTTAAATTTGTCAATCATGTATACGGCTTATATTAGCGGAAAATATTATTACATATCGTTCATAAATGTTACATGTTACAAGTCTTATGCATATGTTTAACCCACATGTATAAGTGAAAATATACAACACTATATATATATATATAATATATATTATATTATATTATATATATATATATATATATATATATTTGGTGGAGCATTATATATATTTAGTGTTTAATATATAATTAATTATATAGAATGATTACATTATATATATATAAATATATATAATAATAGTATATAATATTACCTCTCCATGTGTGTATGTATATTTTTCTATATAATGTATATGTATATATATATATATTCCTGTATGCGTATTTTTATTGCATTACATCTGTAAAAGTTCATTATCTATATACTAAGCACATATATAATTTTGTGTTTGTGTACATTTAACTTATGTGTATATTTTATGTGTGCATATATACATTTATTTGAATGTGAACCTATATATATATATATATATATATTATATATATATATTATATGTCTGTGTGTGTGGTGTGTATATTTTACAGTATATAAATGGTATATATATATATGTTGTGTGTGTATGTTATGTTCATTTGAAATATGTACATATATATATCTATATGCGATATATTATCTGTATTAATGTATAATATATATATATATGTATGTATATATATATGTATGTGTGGGCATATGTAAAGTTATTTTATGTGTATATTATATATATAATATATATATATATATATATATATATATGCATGTATCCTATGAGTGTATATATATATATATAATATATATATATATATATATATTGTATGTGTGGGCATATGTATGTATTGTAATTAATATATATATATGCATGTAATCTGTGAGTGATATATTTATTATATTTATATATATATATATATGGTGTGTGTGTGGTGTGTGTGTTTGTGTGTGTGTGTGGCTGTGTTTAAATATAAGATGTATGTGTGTCTATGTTAGTATATGGTGTGTATTTATGTTTCAGAAATTACGAGCAGGGGGGTGGAGAAGGAGGTGAGGATTGAACAGATTAATGATATATAATATATGACGGCGCGCGCGCATGTGTGTATGGAATATTATCACCCTGGATTTTCGTCATATTTAGATTTGTACAAACGTAATGCAATTTCCAATATTTATTGATTAAACCGTAGTCTTAGATTAATCCGAGTCCACAAGTAGTGGGCACGATGAATTTTTTACTAGAATTAATGACGGTA
>CM042149.1:121739714-121742214 GCA_023376005.1 Doryteuthis pealeii
CATATACGAGGTCGGTCGAGAAGCTAGTGACTAATTTGTATTTATTTTTCAGGTATACAACCCTGTATAAAAATTATGTTGATCATGGACACGTTTCAAAACATAGAGATGATATTTACATAAAAATATACATGCAAATAAAGAATTTAGCAAAAAAATTATATTAATCAGCTATGTACGGATTCTGGTTACCGCGAAGCTAGTGACTGATTTTATTTATTTTTCAGGTATGCAACCCTGAGTGAAAAAATGGCCTGTTGGCTGGGGTTTTAGAATACACCGACTGCACATCAACAATGGGGTAAGACCTCCCTAATGTCACCAATTGATGTTCGTCGGAGACAACTCTTGATACTTAAGGATAGAACCCTGGTGGCTAAGCAGTCTGTGACATGCAACAGTCCACTAGACAGGCAGTGGGAATGATTCCTCTGATCAATTGGATGGTCACATCAAGCCAAAGTACCTATGTGGTTGTCCCAATCCTATTGTCCTTATGAAAAGTCTCGACCCTTTTATCATATATTTTCTCGAAAGCGGTGGCGCTCTTAGGAATGACGTTAAACTATCTCGCAGAATCTTTCTTCTTTCTTTTTATTTTTTTTATTTTACGGCATGTCAAACATTGTTGGGTTATTTTATGCCGAAGACATGTTGTTCTATACATTCTTGATGGTATTAAAATTCTGTTTTTTTTAATTAATTTTTTTCAAACACATTTTTGTTAATTCATTCTCTTCTATTTAAACCAAAGATCGAACCCTAACATGTACTATCACCCCGGGTCAGGAAAGACCTACACCACAGCAACCCCTCATAGTAAAAAAAGCGAAAAAAATAAAAAGATTAATTTCCTACTACTATACTAAACACTTAGACTAGCTATCAGCAGCTGACCACCCCCTCCCCAATCACAAACGCAAGACTCTCGTCAATATAAGAACAGAATCCTTCAATACAATAACTCAAACCGTATCCTGAAGAAGGTCTGATCAACCGAAACGTTATAACGTCGACGTCACTACCTGGAAGTAATAGCGATGAAGGGATACTTCCCACTCTCCAAAACTCCAGAATTGGAACTTCCCCATTCGATGCAGTTTAAGGTTATATCCAGGACACATACAATCTGCGTCGAGAGCAATTTTATTAGTTGAGATGCATGCATGGAAAATGTGGGCTCCATTTTCTGACACCCCTACTGTCCCCTACCCTCACAGCATTTGAATGTTTCATGTTTAATTTGAAGGAAGGAAAGAACTAATTATCGAAATTCTGTAAAAATAAAAAAAGGAAGAATTTTTATGACGGAGAAAAGTCGATTTCCTAACATCTGTGGTGAAGAGATGGATCCTTGGAAAAAATAAGGCAATTTCGATAATTAGTTTTGACAACGTTTCTGACAGTTTTGAAGACGTTAAGGAAATGTATGTGTTTGTTATCATTATATTGATATACATATTAGATACAAATATCTATCGATCTATCTATTCTATCTATTTATCTAATTATCTATTTTTCGTCTATCTATCTATGTCAACAGATTTAACGTGCCTATATATATATATATATATATATATATCGATAAATGTGTGTACGTATGTATGTATCTATGTATGTATGTATGTATCTATGTATGTAAGTCGGCTTCTGGTCTTAAGAGACATATGGTGGTGCATAAGCATCAAACTTTATCATCTGACTCATCTGATTCATCTGAATCATCTCATTCAACGGGGAAGAAATCTTTTCAATGTCATATTTGCGTCAAACTTTGTAGATCTGCAGCAGGTTTGATGAGTCATTTGAGGGCTCATGCAAGGAAGGGTTCTGGTGGTGGAGTTGTGGGATTGTGAGGGACGGCAATGATCTGTAAAGATTATGCTATTGCCATGTATGTATGCATGTATGTATATATGGATCACTCTCAATATATATATATATATATATGTGTGTATGTGTGTGTGTGCGTTGTGTGCGTGTGTGTATGTCTGGGGCTTAAATGTGTGTATGTAACATCTATATATCGATGGATGTATGCATGTTTTCATGGATCTATCTATTTATCTATCTATGAGGCTTACATGTGTCTATGTGTATATGTATCGATGAATGTATCGATATATGGTTGTATGCATTTATCTATGTATTGTTTTCTGGGACACAGATCTACCTATCTAAGTTCATTTTTATCTATCAATATATATATATATGTATATATATATATATATATATATATATATATATATGATATATATATAAGTGTGTGTGAATGTAAGTAAGTATGTGTGTGTTTGTGTGTGTGTGTGTGTGTGTGTGTGCGTGCGTGTGTGTGAAGAAAAAATAGAAGAGAATCCGACAGTATGTAATATTGTAAAAATTGCAAAAACACAAGTTTCATGTAAAACTTGTGTTTTTTTTTTTTTACAATATTACGCACACACACACACACACACACACACACACACATATATATATATATATATACATATATATATAT
>CM042149.1:121749714-121769714 GCA_023376005.1 Doryteuthis pealeii
AACCGCTAGGAGAATAAGTTAATAAGTAAAAAGTGCTCAATACCTAAGTAGAGCAATTCATAAACATAAATCTAATTAGTTTCGCTTAATGCTCTTCAGAGCATTAAGCGAAACTAATAGTAGGTTCGTCTGACTCATTATATATATATATATATATATATATATATATATATATATATATATATATATATCATTGTACGCTTGATCTTGTTAAATTTCAAGCCATCATCAATGGGGAAAGTCAGATCTTAGCCCTGAAGAGCATTAATCGAAACTAATAGTAGGTTCGTCTGACTCATTAGATTTATCTTATATATATATATATATATATATATATATATACAATATATATATATATCATTGTATATATATTATATATCATTGTATATATTTATATATTATATATATATATATAATATATATATATATATATATATATATATATTGTATATTTCAACCCATCATCAATGGGGAAAAATACCAGGACAAAGTCCTTAAAAAATCGTCGCACTCACTGGCATCAACCCTTATCTTTATGGATGCCAATATAGAACACGTACAGTTAGGGGAATATCTCAAATGTTTGGGACAAATAAACGTGTCACCTTAATAGGACTTTATTCCCTTAGCAGCTGATTGTATGAATTAGTCAACATATTTAAACATTCTTTGTGTGACAGTTAATTGAAGTTATTACCGGTTTTTCAGTTTTTCTTCTTCTTTTTATGTATATAGGGAAATGGATAAAAGCGAAATGCTTTTGTGTTGATGAGTTTTAGTATTTCAGATGTTTCTTTGTCGATTAGATTTTTTACGACCATATCATTTAATGAGTTTTTAATGACATCCCGGATGCGCCTGGCTTAATGGTTAGAGTCGTAGGAAATGGACAAGTCAATTAGAGTTCAGATACTGGACGAGGTTGTTTGGATTTCAGATAGCGCTAATACCCTTGAGTAAGTTATGCATCGAACTACTCTCCCTTTAGCTATGGGTAAATAGTAGGGTAGACTGGACTCTTTAAATTGGTTAGGTAACCAGTCTGACCCCCAGCGACTACTGGCTGTTTGCAGACCTTACAAGAATGCTCCAGGGAAATAGATAGGGCTCCAATGAAGAACTGAGGCGTATGTTGAGGCTAAAGACAAATCGTCCAACAAAAAAAGGTATCGAATTGTTAGAGAAGCGTTAGAATCAGTTTGGTTTGGTTTGGTTTGTTTTGTTTTACGGCATATCAACCTCAGTGGGTCATTTAATGCCGATAAAGTTTAGAAATAAATCAATTCTTAATGGATAATACATTCTTTTTATAAATACATTTTTCTATTTAACCCATAGAAGGGGTCCTAACAGGTACTACCACTCCGGGTCAGAGTGGACCAGGGAGCAATGGTGATGAAGGGGTGCTCCACATTTCCCAAACCTCCAAATCTGGAACCCCACCATCAGATAGAGTTTAATGTAATTCCCAGGACATGTAGACCCGCAGCCACCGCCTTCTAGCACCCATATGATAAAAAGGGGTTGGGGCTTGCCATAAGAGCAATAGGGTTGGGAAAGTCATATAGGTGCTAGGGCTTGACGTGACCAGCCGATTAATCGGAGGGGGCCTCTCCAACCGCCCGTCTAGCCCAAGATAGGGCCAAAGTGGAGTATTGCAATTCATGAACTGCTCATCCTCCTGGGCTCTATCCTTAAGCATCACGGGTTGCCACCCACGGCCAACAGGTGGCCCCATTGGGGGAATCTTACCCATCTGCAAATGCGCAGTCGGTGTATTCTAATGCCCCAGCCAACATGGCGGGTTAGAATCAGTGTATCACCCAAGAAGAAGACTATGTTGATGAATAAAGTCGAATTTTGCATAAAAGTTGTTGTTTTATTTGTTAAGCCCGCGACTTAATGAGTGATGTGTTAGACAGTGGGAAAGCGAGTATAGTGTTGACTTACGAGTTTAATTCGTTCCGCACGTAACTCAATTTTCTCGTATATCAAATCAGTTCTTCCCATTGAAATAAACTGAAATGCTATTAATGCGTTCCAGCAACCACCAAAAACTCCCCATCTTTACTATGCTTTTTTTAATAAGAAATATAGCAATATATATTTATATGATAAAATAGAATGTAAGCCAGCGTGGGCCGACCAGCAAAAACGTACGTTGATCAGCTCTGTGCGGATGTAGGATGCTGCATAGAGGACCTCCCGAGAATGATGACGGATGGAGAGAGATTGTCATGGATATCCGCGCTGAAAGCGTGACATGATGATGATGATGATGATGATATCGAAGTAAAATCCGGCTTCGAGGCAAAAAAATCCTCGCCCCAAAAAGAAAAAAACAAAACAAAAAAAAAAAACAGACATACTAAAAAACAAAATGTCTTCCCTATCATAAACATATGAAAAACTTTGAGGCAGAAATATTTGAACCCACAATTTGAGTACAGTGTTTAGCAACTCCATGTAGGCATCTGAGTGTCCTCCAACACTTTATTCTGTAGATTTTCGATGAATTCGGCTGTACGAACGCAAGCAGATCGTCTGTTTTGTTGCTTTCTTCTGTCCACAGGCCCGTAGTCTCCATTGCAATTCTCCAGTTCATGCCTGATTGTTTTTACATGTTCAGGTAACATTGGACAACAACCATAATCTCCTTATTTTAATGGTCGGCGCAGATCATCATGATACAAGTTATTCTCTTCCATCATTCAGGTGGGTTCTAGTCATGAATTCTATCTATCATCTCGTATATGAATGAGAAATGGTCCAAACTTTTAAATGATGTCTAGTGTGCGTCAATACCTCCAACCTATGGAAAAAAATAACCAAATATAAATATGTTACATTTATCCTGAACATCATGTATGATAAACTTCAAGGCAGAAATATTTGAAGCCACAAACAAAGATTCATCAAGAACACTAAAACATTTCAAAGAGAATTTCAAACTCATATAGAAAGCATAAAAATCTCAAATGACATCTGCGTCAAGGCAGACAAGTGGAGAAGCCATTACAAACTGAAATAAATGAGGCATATAAAGAAAAATTAATAGACAATGCGGTCACAAAAAATATTGAAAAAGCCGCCAAAACTTGTTAGAATGGCATCAAACCAAAAGCCAGCAATATAACTAAACTGAATATCGATAATCACGTCATTATTGACGCCAGAAATAAAATGAAAAATAGAATAAAGAATGAAAAGGGACAAGGCTTTCTACAATTAAAGATAATACAGATTTTACATACAGGGTGATCGGGAGAAATTTGATAGTTTCATAAGGAAAAAGAAAAGGTGCTTAGTAACTACAAAATTTAATGAATTTTAGAGAAATTCAACAGACACGGAAATTACACAACTGTCAATAACTTACACTCAAAATCATTAGCGTCGATCACAGCCTCAATCCTGCCCCGAAACCTGAAGCAAGCTGATGTTACAGTTTCCCTGGGAAGGATCTCAAAAACTAACTTAATTATGTCGATTAACTGGGCTTTTGTAGTACTGGCACTGCGATTGGTGTGTTATTTTGATGGCCGGCACCATGATACAAGATCACCATGATACAAGTTATTCTCTTCCATGATTCAAGTGGGTTCCAGTCATTCATTCTATCTTTCATCACGTATATATCACGTGCCCTTGCTTTATTGCCACTGCTTTCTTCTGGATCTCTTGGTGTTGCACCAGGGGGGATTCAGAAATGAACAGTCTGCTACGGAGAGCGTGCCGCCACCGAAGGCGGTCCTGAGCCAAATTTTCCCAGCTGGAAGAGGCAATGCCAAAGCACCTAACCAAATAGCTCGTTTCCATTCCTATCCCTCGAAGACCTACCGTATACCTGTTCCTTTGTTGGTAGTGATTTCTTTACAAATAAACTCAAAATTGATCACTGCATTTAAGTATAGCATTAACACTTAAACCTACTCTTTAAAAGTTCAACAATAATTCTTCTGCTGCCACTTAATTTAAAGACTATTTGATGTATAAAGACCCTTACTTTCCATACGAACAATTATTGTATCTAAACAATTTAAACCTCGTTATTGTTACTATTTTAGTGGGCATCCTTTTGTTGCATAGTGCCTTCTTTACCGGCACTAAATCGGATATGTTATCTACTGGCATCAAATTCTATATATGTTATATAGCGCCTTCTTCGCTGCTCTGAATCGTATACGTTGCTGGTATACTGCGGGTATCTAACCCTAAGACGATATATGTAGTTGTCGCTTAATGAAATCACAAGGCATGCTGTATGTAGTAGGAGATTGACTTTTTATTTAATTCCCTCGGGGTGCATGTGAGTGGCGAGCGCTGACAATGGGAACTACTGCCGCTGTTGGGATGAATAGCGTTGGCGATCGGGAGGTAGAATGGGTGGGCGCGCCTCACTGCCCGCTGGCAGCGATTGACCGCAAGCGACGGTCACTCCGTTCGCCGTCTCCTCCTGACTGGGGTCTGTTCACTACTGACTGTTCTTTTATATATCTCAAACGCCTATGCATTTTTCTTTGTTCGCTCCCACCAGGAAAAAGTCCTTTGTCACCTTTGTCGTCCCCCCTCTGTTTAATTCAACCGGAAATTTCTATTTCCGTTTGTACAGTATACAACACTTTAGTCTTCAAGCAAGAGCGCTTATCCAGTGGAGATCCTTTGTGTTAAGCAGAGAGCGATCCTTAGTAAACAATCCTTTGGTTGTTCCTTGGTGCTCCTCAGTCTTGCAAGTCCTTCGTCAATGGTTGCAAATGGATGTCTCTCAGTATCAGCGATTAAGTTGTTAATCAGCCACGTATTCGAGCTGTTGATTGGCTAAGGTTTAAACCACGTGACCTCGCTTAGTCTAAGATTTAAGTGGTGTATTGCTTATATACCACCAAATAATCCAACAGTTATACACGACCTAATATGCGCAAAGATAATTTCTGGGTGAACGATTAAACATTTAAGACCGATCGTCGAGACGTTCAGCAGTTATTAAAGACTAGACTCCCTATTGAACGCCAGTTAGGCTTACTCATGCGGAGGACTCTTGATATAATCCAGAGGCAAATAAGAACATCATTGTACGCGTGTGATGTACCCTACGACTCGGCAATGAGAACATCTCGCATTCAGCTGTACAAATAAAAATAAAGAACATCGAAATAGATAGATATTAATCGTATACTAAAACAAGGTTCTTCTTTCGTAATAGCCTCACGATTACATATAAACACATACAGAGTTTATTACCTTCATGCATTGAGTATACCTTAGATTTTATCAAACTTGAACAACATTTTTCAAACAATTAACAGTTTTCCTAAAATCAATCGTATAGTTTTATCTATGAAACTTATTGTGAAGCTGCATAATAAATAACATTTTTCACTTTTCCAAATGGCTCGTTTCAATTTCCAACCCTGGAACAACCAGAATCCATAGTTACCAAATGAAAGTTGTTATCGTACAAACAATTCGTCGTAATATCACGTAAAGAATCTGTTGACAAATTGTATTTCAGCGGCTAATAACCTACATATTAATTATTCGGCCTCAAAATATCACGTCATGCATTGAGTTCGTATTACTTTTCATCAAACTTGAACACAATTGGTTAAACAACAGTTTTTATCAAAACAATTATCTGGTTTTACTATTTGGAAATTATTGCAAAAATGCAGGCTTGAGTCTTTTGAATGCAATCTTGTCCTCTGCTGGTAGAGTATTCTTTTTGGTTATTAGCATACATAAATTGACTATGATTTCCTTCTATGTTTTTATCTTCCCCTGTGCATTCTGTGTCCCCGTTTTGTTTGATCTTCGTTGTGGGGAATTCCTTGTCGTCTCTGCCATTGACTTTTGGTTTATTTTGGATATAAGATATACACCAAATTGCCACTCCTATTTATGAACTTTCCCAACGTCAGCAGCATGTACAGAATGAATTCAAATTCATTGGTAAGTATCCTGAAATCAACTGCAAAAGGAATTATCTGCGAGCACGTTCTACAGACCAGGATTGCAAGGCAAACTGCTGATTTCACATTTTATACCTATGATTTCAAGGAATACTACAGACTTTAAATACAAGGAGATCTATTGATACTATACTCTTTTCTCCCTAGGATTTCAAGGAACAACACGGATTACAAGGTTTAACCAGCTTTTTGTGCGGCATACTGCTGCCGTATCCTATAGAATAGAGGGGGAAAATAGATATTTGGGTCTCTACAAGTTCCTGCTGAGGGGGGGGGGGACAAAAAGAAGCGAGTTCACCGTCTTCTCGCAAGCCAAACTTTCTTTTTGGTTAACACAGTCTTCGTCTTCAAAATAATATTTTCTGACTGCCGTCTCACGTAAGCCGAAAGCTTTGCTGTACAAAGAGAAAGCAGAATATTATTCAGAAACACACCGCCAATGATTCTAACGAGCAAGGTAGCACTTCCGTTGTGCAATGCTACCGCAGAAATCATGAAAGTTACCCTTTTAAAGGAAATTGTCTAACAAGAAATGTAATATACATTTAGTAACATGTAATATACGCGTAGTAACTTCTTGTGAAAGTAGTGCCGAAAATTATTTAAGAAATAGTGATAAAAGGGGCTCTATCGGAACCCCAAATTTGGAATGGAAGAAAAGTTGTTTTTTTTAATAACCATCGAACTAACTTTGCAAATTGGAAGCTTACTCATCTTACAAGGCTATCGAGCCATGTACGGAAGTTCAGGGAAGATACAGGGAAGTCATCAATCATCCAATGGCAGATAATAAAAAGGCATCAGGAAGTGAGAAGGGTTGCAAGTTATGCTTCGAAGAAGAGTCATTTATTTTAGACTTCCCGAATGTCAGTAAATTCCGAAATGGAAAGACAGAATTCGTATCAAAGTGTCGACAACTTAACAAATTCCTTTTGTGCTACTTAGCCACAGGCTAATTTGCTTAATTCACTGCCAAAAATGCAATTAAAGTAAACAACAAAAAATCACTGACAAATCAAAACAAAAAAAAAGTAACAAAGAAAACAAAGAAAATGAGAGTGTGTGAATGTATGTGTGTGTGTGTGTGAGAGAGAAAGAGAGAGAGAGGGGGCGAGCGAGAGAGAGAGAGAGAGCGGGAGAGAGAGGGAGGGGGAGAAGGAGAGATAGAGAAAACATTGTATAAAAGCAAATAGCCATACAAAATACACTTATCCATTTGGTAATTGTATCACTCACAGTATGTGAAAAATGTGACCTTTTTTAATAATATATAATATATATATATATATATATATATTATATATATATATATTGAAAGGAAAAAATAAAAATAAAGGAAAGTAAAAAGTTGAATGGATTAAAAAATATCTAATATGAGTTACTAACACGTGTTTCGGCTAGGAGTTTGTTCATGTACACATATATTCTATTTTTTTATTACAAATATAGAATTTTTTTAATTATTTAAGTATAAAATAAACAATAATAATAATTAATAATAATAATAATAATAATAATAATAATAGAAAATTATAAAATATCTAAGCATACAAAGAATAACGGCCTTCAGAATTCTCTGTATTTTTACCGTTTTAACTGCAAATATAAACAATTTTACTCTGATGAAGGCCGTTATTATTTGTATGCTTAGATATTTCATAATTTTCTATTATTATTATCTCATTTTATATTTAAAATAATAATGAATACAATACATTCGGCGGATTCATTTCCATTTTCAACTCACCTATATATATAATATATATATGTGTGTGTGTGTGTGTGCGTGTGTGTGTGTGTGTTTGTGTGTGTGTGGGGGGGTGCGTGCGTGTTGTTGGTTGTTTTGCTTTACGGCATATCAACTCTTTTTAGGTAATTTAATGCTGAAATAAGTCACTCTGATTTTAGTTTGCTTACAATATTTGGAGTTAATAATAATGACCGCCGATCTATGTATTGAACAAACTCATCGCTGTTTATGTTTGTGTAAGCCACTAACCATGTAAACAAGCAAAAAGAAAGAAAAAAAGAATCGGAGTCAGGAGAAGCAAGAAGGGAAGGAAAAAAATTTCCAGAAATCAGGAAAAAGAAGGAAATAAAGGTTTACACACCACGAGAAAGAAAGACAGGTGTAAAATTCAGGAGAAAGAAGGAAAGGTGTAAAAACCAGGAGAAAGGAAGAAAGGTGTAAGAACCAAGAGAAAAATTGAAAGAAAGTGTAAAAACCAAGAGAAAGAAAGAAATGTGTAAAAACGAACAGAAATGTAGAAAGAAAGTAAGATGTAAAAATCAGAAGAAAGAAAGAAAGTAAAGGTGAAAAATCAGGATGAAGAAAGAAAGAAAGGTATACAAATCAGGGAAAAGAAAGAAAAGAAAAAAGGAACCAAGAATGTGTATAAATCAGGAGAAAGAAGAAAGAAGAGAAAGAAAGAAAAGAAAGAAAGAAAAAAAGAAAAGATGAAAAAAATCAGGAGAAAGAAAGAAAGAAAGAAAGAAGAAAGAAAAAAAATGTAAAAATCAGGAGAGAAAGAAAGAAAAAAGAAAAGAAAGGTATAAAAATCAGGAGAAAGAAAGAAAGAATGAAAAAAAGAACCATTGAATCAGGAGAAAGTAAGAAAGAAAGAAATAAATAAAAAAATAAATTAAAAAAATGGTGTAATAATCAGGAGAAAGAAAAAAAGAAAGAAAAAAGGGTGTAAATATCAGGAGAAAGAAAGAAAAAAAGAAAGAAAGAAAGATATAAAAATCAGGAGAAAGAAAGAAAGAAAAAAGGAACCAATGAATGTGTATACATCAGGAGAAAGTAAGAAAGAAAGAAAAAAAAGAAAGAAAGAAAGAAAGAAAGACAAAAAAGAAAAAATGGTGTAATAACCAGGAGAAAGAAAGCAAGAAAGAAAAAAAGTAATAAATAAAGAAAAATGTGTAGAAAACAGGAGAAAAAAAGAAAGAAATAAGAAAGACATTAAAGACAAAGGAAAATTAAAAGTTTAGAAGATAAAGGACGAATAAAACGAAATAAATAAAGAAAGAAATAAAGAAAGAAAGAAAGAAAGAAAGAAAGTGTGTTATAATAAAGAAAAACACAAAGGAAACATAAAAGGTTATTATAAAGGAAGGAAAGAAAAATAAATGAATGAAAGAATGAATGAAGAAAATTAGAATAATGTAGAATATAGAGAGGAGTAAGTAAAAGAAAATAACTGAATATGAATATATGAAGAAAAAAGGCCAGATGTAAAAATACAGGTAATGAGAAACAACAACCAAAAAGGAAAACAAGAAGATAAGAATATGAATGAATTTGAGAAGGAGGATTGTTAAACAAACCTATAATGGAAGGAAGAGAAAATATTACCAGTCATGAGAAAAACAGAAATGAAAAAAGAACGAATAAATAAAGAATGAAAGGAAGGAAGAAATATTGGAAAAGATTTAAAAGAAAAAACAGCAACATTAATATAACACAAAATATCAGTTGAGATTGTAATAGTAACTATTGTGTTTCTATTATAACAGCATTCCATGATGATAGTGTTGCATCTCTTTAGAAAGACGTCTTCGATTTTAATTAGCATTCACTAGCAAATTAGACTGTATACTGATTTATTCTTTAAGAGCATTTTAATGGTATTGTAAAAGTAAGTAAAGTCGACAGGGCGGCCTAATGTCGGTATCGGCCAGACAGCGAGGGAGTCTATCCCCTTTTCACTAGCGCTAGACCAAGGAGATTATTTTAGCACCTGAGGTGAAGCGCCACACCTACCTTACTCCTTACTTTACCGCACAGATCCCTGTGCTACTCATACGCTGAATTGGCGGGGGCCAGTATCGAACCAAGAACCTTGAGATTCCTAGCTGAACACTCTATCGACTGAACTAAACTGAAACTTACAAAAATCTTCTGTTTTTTCTGCGTTACAGTTTATACATATTGTTGTATATTGTACAAACAAAAATAGGAATTTCCGGTTAAATTAAACAAAGAAAAGACGAAAAAAATGACAAAGGATTTTTTCCCGGTTAAAAACGAAAAGAAGTTAAAAAAACGGAGAGTGGTTTCCGGTCAAGGAAGCAGGGAAAGGATAAAGAAATATATAACAAAGGCCCGTTATCAGATCAAAAGATAAAGATGCGTAGGCGTGTCGTCAATACAAAAGCCAGAGGGCAGACCAGTTAGACAGTCAGACAGCGGACGGCGAAGAGAGCACAAGGAGTCTGACCGTCCTCACGGTCGATCGCTGCCAGCAGGCAGTGAGGTTCGTCCCCCCTTCCACGTCACCAACACTAGCCGCCCCACCAGTATTAGTAGTCATTGTCACCGCCGCCCAACACGTACAGCTGAGAAGAAGAAATAAAGTAAAAACTACTACTATACCATGTGTTGTAGATTTCATTAAACGACAACTACATATATCGTCTAGGGTTAGTGACGATACCCGCTACGTATGCAGATACACGAAGTATGGCCGTGAATTTGAAGCCGCTATATAATATATAGAACTTGATGCCAGTATGCAACAATATTACACAGACATAATGAAATAATATATAGTAATTTACTATGCTTAGCTTTGATGCAGCACACGGCCAGAAGTATGGGGCATCGAGGGAGAATCGAACTCACTAACACTGGTCTGCAATTCTAGCTTGGTAACCATTACACCACGTGAAGTAATAAATAGATTTTTCAATGTTAACGATAAATTTAGATTCTTTTTTAAGACTTAAAGAAAAACATTCAAAATTCTATGATTTCTCAAACTATGGTATTACATATCATATCAGAGACTGTCCACAAATTTCTATGTTAAATAGCAGAATTGCTAAAGTCTAAGGTTTAGAAAATAGCATTATAAATAAACCGTAAGACATTTTTAATCTAGTTTTATATTTTTCAAAAATATTACTTATCTTGTATTTCCATTCCTGTAAAAGGAAAGAGATCTTAACAATCCCTAACATCCCCGAGAGCATTTCATATGGTATGACAGAAGATAAGATGAACGAATGAAAAAAAAATGAAAGAAAATAAGAACAGAAGTAAACTAACTACAACATGGTTATAAAAAAGACAATAAAAAAAAAGAAATAAAGGAAGAATAGGATAAAAAAATAATAAAAATTCGAGATAAAAGAAAGGAAAAACAGAAGAAAAGATATATTCGCAGAAAAATACACAAAGAAAGTTAAGAAATATATGAAAATAAGGAATTTAGAATTTAAAGAAATTAAAAAGGAAAATTGATGTATAAAGAAAAAAAGAAAAAGAAAAAAGAAAAAAAGAATTAAAGAAGAAAGAATATACAAACTCATAAAAACAAATAAAAGAAATGAATATAAAAATTAAAGAACGGGAAAGAATAAAGAAAAAAGAAGGAAAAACTGAAAAAAGAACACAGAAACAAAACGCAGAAAAAGAATATGAATGAAAATGAAAAAAATAAAAAATAAAGAAACAGCCAAAAGTAACTGTGAAAATTAAAGACATGGAAAAAGAAAGAAGAAATAAAGAATGAAAGGCAAGAAATATAGAAAAATAACCCAAAGAATATGAAATATCAAAGAAGGACAAAGAGCAAAAAAAATTAATAAATAAATAAAATGTACAAATAACAATGAACATGGGGACAATAGTCCGAATAACGCAGATAATACTAAACTTCAAGCCTCATCTCAAATATTCAGAGAAATAAATAAAAAACATAAATAAATAAATAAAATTAAGCAAAACGAAAAGGGAGAAAGAAAGCCGAATGAAAACAGATATAAAACAAAAAACGAATAAACGAAAAAAGAAAGAAAGCAAAAAGAAAGAAAGAGAATGAGGAAAGTGATCAATAAAAGAAAGAATGAAAGTTAAACAGGAATAAAAAAGAAAAAAAAGAAAAAAGAAAGAAAAAAGAAAGAAAGAAAAAAACCTGAAGAAGAAGGGTGGAAGAAAATAATAGACAGAAATGAACACTGAAATAAATAATGTTAAGGAGAATGATAAAACTGATCAATAAAAAAGAAAGAAAGAAAATGAAAGAAAAAAAGGAAAAGAAAAAGGAGAGAAAAAAAAGAAAGAAAGAAAAAATAAATAATCTTAAGGAGAATAATGAAAGTTATCAATGATGGAAGGAAAGAACGAATGAAAAAATAAACGCACACATGAAGAATGGGAAATGCCAAAAAATAAAATGAAAGAAAAAAGAAATATAAACACATATTCTAAAAAGTATAAATTGACATTCTACCACCCCTAACCTATAGAGAAGAAAAACAAACAAAATTTTAACAGAAAAAAATGGTAAATTTTATGATTAAGGACTGTAGATCGGGCAGAATGAATAAACTGAAAAATGAATTTAAAAAATGCAAAAAAAAATTGAATGCAATTTCGATCGAGAAAGTTCTCTATAAAAATTCCGGTCCAAATTTAATAACAGACAATCTTAAGTAATAAAATTGTGAATTTCGCGGTTAAATGTTCGTCGTCCATTGATAAAAATGGCTCATCTGTCATAAAATATGGCGGGACAATGGCCGCCGAGGAGGAAGGGTTGCAGTTTTTAGGTCACGTGTTATGAAAATGGAAGCGAAATATGGACCGCTCTGAAAAGGTAGATTTCCAAAGACCTGTCTCATATTTCAAAATATCTAACAATTAAAAGTCTTTTTTGTAAACATTCGTAAATCTACCCACCTCACTATCTCTCCCCCCCTCTCTCTCTCTCTCTGCAATAAAATAGACGAGGTATCCAATATATTGTTGATACGTTGCTTTCGTAACCCGGGGGGTCGTTGATTTGGCATACAATTTTGGTTCGACATGGCATCGCAGAAAACCAGTAGAGTTAGTCAGCATTTTTACTTCCCTATACTCTCCAAATACCAGTACAGGTTAGTTGGTTAGACTTTACGGTATGTCAACTCTTGTTGGGTTATTATATGCCGAAAACGTTGTTCTATTCCTTCTTGATAGTTACTGAAAAAAAAGACTCAATTTGTTTTTAAACACAATTTTTTCTTATTTTCTTCTATTTGATACACCCTAAAAGGTACTACTTACCTTGTCAGGGTGGACCTGGGAGTAATGGCGATGTAGGTGTACTCCAAACTCCCCGTAGCTCCGCAAATTAGAACTACATTGCTAGATGCAGTTTAACATTATACCCAGGACACTAAAGACCCTCAACCACCGCCTTCTAGTACATTATGATAAAAAGGGTTGGGGCTTGGCATAAGCGCAATAGGGTATGACCAATCTTATAGGTGCTAGGGCTTGACGTGACTTGTCGATTGATTGGAAGGGGCCTCTCAGATTACCACCCGCCCGTCTAGTTTAAGTAAAGACCAAAGTAGTGTGCTACATGTCATGGACTGCCACCCACAAGGATTCCGTCCTTAAGTATCACGATTTACCATCCAGGACCAATAGATGGCACCATCCTGGGGATTTTACCTCTCTGTAGAAATGCAGTCGGCGTATTGTTCAGCTTTAGCCGACTGGGCACACTAACTCTCCGGGTCAGTGGACCTTTGTGTAATAGCAATAAATTAGTACTCTTTTTCAACATACCTCGAATTTTGAAGAACTTGAATGTTTCATCCGTTGATATTTTCTGTTTTAATAAATTCAGTTTCAGTCTTGATAGTTTTTGAACACCCACTATACTAATAGTCTCTTAGATAAGACGGTGGACCGGCAAAAACTTGTTACCAAGCTAAATTTGGTATTTTTTGAAAGCTTAGGGTATCTTTTGAAATTTGAAAACTCCTCTTTTTGAACCCTTGGGGAAAATATTCGGTAATTTATGAGGAAGTGCGTCCCGGTCTCCTGCCTCAAAATTGCTACCCGGTGACTATTAAAATAACGTCCCCAGCTATGTCGTCTCGGTGGTGTTACTTGAAAGAAAACAACCAAATTAGGGCGTTAAATGTATTTTAGTGGGGTGGGGCTTCTTTTTTTGCGTAATTCTTATTTATTTATCGTAATTTGTCGTAATTCTTGTTTATTTATAGAAATTTGTCGTAATTCTTGTTTAGATATGAAGATGGATATCTATCTATCTATCTACCTAAATTAGTTCATGTTTCACTTTGGTTATATATATCTATCCACCCATCTCCATTTGTTCATATCTATCTATATTATTTTGTTTGTTTATCTATCTATCTATCTCAGTCCATTCCAAACTATATATCCATCTTCATATCTAAACAAGAATTACGACAAATTACGATAAATAAACAAGAATTACGACACATTTCTATAAATTAACAAGAATTATGACAAAAAAGAGAAGCCCCTCTCTAAAATACATTTAACGCCCTAAGTTGGTTGTTTTCTTTCAAGTAACACCATCGAGACGACATAGCTGGGGACGTTATGTTTAATAGTCACCGGGGTAGCAATTTCTGAGGCAGGAGACCGGGACGCACTTCCTCATAAATTACCAAATTTTCTATTAGGAGGGGGAGTATACAAACCAGATCTGTCTGCTAGATAAGAAGTTGTGCTGTGAAAAATGTTACCACGCTAAATTTGGTATTTTTTAAAACTTAGGGTATCCTCTTTTGAAATTTGAAAACTTCTCTTTTTGACCCATTGAGGAAAATCTTTTATTGGAGGGGGAAGGATACAAACCAGATCTATAGATATAACGGAATCCATATTAGGCCAATTAGAAAATGCATTAAATTTTTGTCAGCTATTTAGTATCCTTTAGCACAGTTCTGATTGCAATGAATGTTCTAATGTTCTTTATCTGCTAGAATGCACACGTTACTTGAAACAGTATATTAGAATGTCTGAATGGCTAAAGATTATTCGGACAATTTAACTTCGATTTAATTGACCGAAGATTTCCTGTGGGTTTAATGACTCATCCGAAAATTATCGACGATAAATTTACAATCAATAATGGCTTAATGTTCAGGCCGTCCGATCGTTGTGTAATGGTTAGCGAGTTCCATTACTACAGTAATAGCGAGTTCGAACCTCGCTGGATGCCCCATATTTTCGGCCTTGCGACTCGTGTTGATCGGTTGGGTAAATAGCCAATGTCTTATTATTATTATTGAAATAAATCACTAATTAGGACTGAGCCTATTCTAGTAGTGACCAAGGGCTCTTTAGCCCAGTGAAATAGATCACTAATTAGGACTGAGCTTATTCTAGTAGTGACCAAGGGCTCTTAAGCCCAGTGAAATAGATCACTAATTAGGACTGAGCCTATTCTAGTAGTGACCAAGTGCTCTTTAGCCCAGTGAAATAGATCACTAATTAGGACTGAGCCTATTCTAGTAGTGACCAAGGGCTCTTTAGCCCAGTGAAATAGATCACTAATTAGGACTGAGCCTATTCTAGTAGTGACCACCCCAATCGGATTTAACAGGTTTGAATTCAGATTTTTCCTTCTCCTAGACTGGTTGCCTAAACAAGGTTATAGACCCCGGTCTGTCCTACTATTTACCCATAGCTGGAGGGAAAGTAGTTTGATTCATACTTTTCCCAAGGGTGTTGGTACTATGCGAACAGTAGCATCGTCCAGGATTTGAACTCGGGTCGACAAGTCCAATTCATACAACTCTAACCATTACACTATGCACCTCCGACTAGTGTTCAGAATAAGACACTAATCTGCCTCCAGTTGTGAGAATCTAGTTTTAGAGCTCTGTGGAGTGTGGGGTTAATTCCTCTTTGCTATTTGTATTTAACTAACTCTTCCGTACGAGCAGGATGTGACACGACTTCAATTTCTAAGTGGAGTTTAATACATTGACTACGTATTTGTACACAAATGTACCACTATTTATATCATTGATGTACGCAGTCGTACATACATATACCATTGAAAATATTTAATTTTCTTTTTTTTTTAACAATATTTATATTATGTAATTTTATAATTATATAGCATTATTTACATATACTACTTAAAGAAGATGGAAACGATGAAGAATTATGTTATAACTAGAACTTTGTAGACATGCTGGTTGATCGTCTGGCCCTGTGGCAAGAACTCGCCGTGGACGATGCCCTTCACATCGAAGTTTTAGCTCAGTCGGTAGAGTGTTCGGCTAGAAACCACAAGGTTCCTAGTTCGATTCCGGTCCTCGCCAACTCAGCGTTATGAGTAGCACAGGGATCTGTGCGGTAAAGTAAGGAGCTGATGGTAGGTGTGGCGCTCCACCTCAGATGCTAAAACAATCTCCTTGGTCTAGCGCTAGTGAAAAGGGGATAGACTCCCTCGCTGATTGGCTGATACCGACATTAGGCCGCACCGACGACTTTACTTTATTCTAATCTTAGTCAGGCCAATAACTTTTCAGTTCTAGATTGTATCTAAATAACATCTAGAATATTATGTTGGGTTATTTTGTTGATATAAGAAGTGCTACAATACACTACAAATCTATAGACTAAGTGAGGTCACATGGTTTAAACCTCAGCGATCAATAGCCCGAATGCGTGGCTGGTTGACTACTTAATCTCTGATACTGAGAGGTGTCCATTTGCAATCACTGACGAAGGACCTAAGAGACTGAGGAGCACCAACGAATAATTAAAGGATTCTTTACCCGTAGATCGAAACTACGCTCTGCTTGACACAATGGATCTCCGCTGGAGAAGCGCTCTTGCTCGAAGCCTAAAGAATGACCCCTAAATTCGTAAAACATTAGTATATGTGTATTTATTGTATTTATTTAAGGCATCTGAAGCTTTTTCTAATCTTAGTGAGGCCAATAACATTTCAGTTCTAGACTGTAATTAAATTGTTTCTGAATAACATTAAGAACATTATTATATGTGTGTTTATTGTAATGTTAGTCGTTTTAGTTAAGAAGTTTTATATGCCGCAGTTTTCAGCGACGTCATTTTCCCAGCGCTCCTGTCATATAGAAGTTTGGCAACATGTCAGTGATATGACAACTCGTTATAATTTTTCAGTTATTTTGAAATCGTTTTTCTACTTATTTCACACACACACACACACACACAACACACACACATATATTATATATATATATATATATATATATATATATATATATATATTCTTCATTCTTGTTTATTCCAGGTCTAGTTTTATTTCTGTCACATATCTTTCTCTCTTTACTGTTTTTCCCCTATATCATGTAATCCAATAGATTCATGAATAATTTCTATATCTATATGATATTATAACCACCGATTCTCTGTTCGTTGTCTGTCCGTAATTGATTCATATAAGTTGAATCACCTAAAAGAGATTATCATGATTCACTTATATTGGTAAAATGGAGGAAGCGCGTGGTGTAATGGTTAAAGTCATGGGAAATGGACTCGTCACCCCGAGTTCAAATCCTGGACGTGGTAATTGCATTTCACTTAGCCCTAATATCCTTGGAAAAGGTATGAATCCTACTCTCCCTCCAGCTATGGGTAAATAGTAGGGCAGACTGGGCTCTTTAACCTTGGTTAGGCAACCGGTCTAGGAGAAGCAAAACTCTGAATTCAAACCTGCTGAACTCCGCTTAAGAAATTGACCTTGTGTCGCATCCTGCTTGTGCGGAGGGGTTGGTAAATATATATATTGGTAAAATGGAGGCGCGTGGTCTAATGGTTAGAGTCGCAGGAAATGGAATCGTCGACCCCAGTTCAATTCCTGGACAAAGATGCCTGTATTTAACATGGCGCTAATACCGTTAGGAAAGGTATGAATCCAATTCCTTCTCCAGCTATGGTTAAATAGTAGCGCAGACCGAGGTCTTTAACATGGCTTGATGACCAGTTTTGGAGAACGACTGTTTGGTTCAAAAGGATTACTCATTCTAAGCCAGTGAAGTTCATAAGTGTACGGCCCGAGTTCAAATCCTGGACGTAGCTGTTTTCATTTCACATAGCCTTAATACCCTTGGGAAAGGCATGGGTCCATACATTCTCCCTTCAGCAATGGGAAAATAGTAGGGCAGACTGGTCTCTTTAATCTTGGATAGGTAACCAGTCTAGGAGAAGAAAAACTACGAATTCAAACCCGTTAAACTCAGCTTAAGAAATTGACCTTGTGTCGGATCCTGCTCGTGCGGAGGGGTTGGTAAATACATATTGGTGTAATTATGTTTGGTTTGGTTTGCTAGAATTTACGGCATGCCAAGCCTTGTTGGGTTAATTTATGCCGAATATGTTTTTGTTATATTCATGCTTGATGTGTATTCAATTTTGTTTTTAAAATCTCAAAATGTTTCACACACTTCTTTTGAATCTCATGTTTTCTATTTATCCCATAGATCTTACTAAAAGTGGAAAATTATCAACATATTCTTTTCCTCTTGGAAAATCCGAAATTCTCGAGAACTGGATCAGATTTGTTAACCGTAATTACTGGTTTCCTACGAAGAATTCAGTTCTTTGTATCAAACATTTTCAAGCGAAATTTATTTTGAAAGGAAAGCGAAACACACTTAAGTGGGATTTACATCCAATTCCTACAATCCATTCAGAAAAAAAAATCAGAAAACCGTCTCTTTTGCCGATAACAACAGAATTGAGAAAGCCACCGAAAATTCGACGGATCCACAAACCAGATGAATTACAAGATTTTCTTTCAACTGACACGATAAAGGAGTTTAGTCAATTGGAAGAAGAAAAGTTTTGTCTTAAAGAGTTTGAATTTAAAAAAACGGAAGATTGTATTCTAATTTATAGAATAGTTTTTGACACCGAAACACATTTTCCATCTATAAAAGAATACATTCGCATTGATAAAAATCTTCTCGTGAAACTCCAGTATGATGGAAACCCAATACCATTACCCCAGTGGTTATACATGGACACAATGCTAAACTTACCAGATTTAGCATGTTAGAAAAATTTCCGAATCAATTACAGCTGCAGAATCACTCCTGGAAAAAGTCATCTTTCTCAATTGTAGAAGTTATTTCTTTAGTTAACATAAATGGTTTTGTTAAAATGCAAAAATCAAAATATCATATAAATTCTGATTTTACGTATTGTGTTTATACATAGAAGAAAAGGTTACAGCCGTGATCTAAAAGTTGACATGGCTGTCAAATTAAATGATGTTTTCTGAGCTGGCAATTTAGCACTTCTTCTTCTTCTTCTTCTTCTTCTTCTTCTTCTTCTTCTTCTTCTTCTTCTTCTTCTTCTTCTTCTGCTTCTATATACAGAGATGAAATTTCATGTATAATTGTACGCAGGTCAGTTTTTAAGTGTAATTCAGAGTTTTCCTACAAGACATGTTACCATACAAAGGCTAAAGAGCCCAATCTGTCCTACTATTATGCAAAAAGTTATTCACTAAATGTTCTTTTACAGCACTCTTTTTCTTTTATCAGTGTATCTTACGACAATGTTCCCGGGAATTTTTTCAAGCAATTTTCTAATGACAGATACAAATATCCCCCACTAACATTCCACATTTACTTCTGTTACCTTCCAAGGTGAATATAATTTCCACTTAATTGATTTTCTTCCTATTTGTTCATCTCAAAGAACAACATCCTCTATGCGAAAGATCTCAACCGAGATGCCATACTGTTTGCTCAATAACAGAGGTGGTAGAAAAAAGACATACACTTTTTAAATTTATATTTTAATTTTTCTTTTTTACTCACTCGATTGAATTGATCCCAACACTTTTCAAATTAACAATTTACAGAGCTTATTTTTATTTAAACTTTTCTCAGCTACTTTCTATACATTGGAAATCTTTCAGACAAACCTCTTTTTGGCATTCCTGGTGTATGGTAACGTGGATGAAGAGAGAAAAAGAGAGGGAAAGACAGACAGACAGACAGACAGACAGAAAGATATGGAGACAGAGATTGGAAGTGGGACAACTTGCTGACCAGGATGTTATACTGCCTGCTTAATATCAGGTGTGGAAGAAATTGTCAGAAACCAAAAATAAATAATCTTAGTTACTGAATGTTTGTTCTATGATAAACTATCAGCTAGAATTATACATTTCAAACATTTATTATTTATTTAACCGATAGAGAGGTCTCTCACAGGTACTACTACCCGGGACGGAGTGGACATGT
>CM042149.1:121782214-121796838 GCA_023376005.1 Doryteuthis pealeii
GCCAGGCAGCGAGGGAGTATATCGCCTTTTCACTAGCGCTAAACTAAGGAGATAGTTCTTTAGCGTCTGAGGTGGAGCACCACAACTACCATCAGCTCTTCACTTTACCGCAGAGATGCATGTGCTACTCATACGCTGAGTTGGCGAGGGCCGGTATCGAACTAGGAACCTTGTGATTCCTAGCCGAACGCTCTACCGACTGAGCTAAACCGGTCATTGTATACAGTAGGAGACTTGAAGGAAATACTTAACTAAAAGTTTGTCTTTAAATATATACGCACTTTATTACATTTTGAAGAGCGTCGTCAGTGATATCAAACCTTGGTTCCTCGGGGAGTTTCGGGTCTTACGACATTATACTCCCCTCACCAGGCGGACTCTATCAGAGAAGATGAAATAAGGAGTAAATGATTTAGAGTTGAAATATATGTGCATTAATTTTTTTTTTAAACCAGCAAAATCTTATGCTGATGGCATATTCAAGTTACCTGATCGATGGGCAAAGGTTATTCATTGGAACAGAAATTGTTTCATTGATTAAACTTATTATAAGATCTTTTAGTCTTATCACGTTTTACAAATAAAAACGCGCATAATTTTCTGGAGAACTTAATATTTTCGTTACTCAATTTTAATGTGTCTCACAAAATCTTCGGACGGAAATGTAGTAAACTGTAGCCAGTCGAGCGTTTGTATTGCATTAGGTGTGTTCACGTGGCGAGGTCTTCTTTCGCAAGACATTTACTTGAAATATATATTACGTGCTTCGCTATTCGTACTCCTCGACATTCAAACGAAAAATAAATTATCTCTGATTGTTTAAAATAGAGAGAATTAGATATGGGATTAATTAGCGTCAGGTGTTAATATATCCTCCCATTCCCCAAAAAGGGAGACCTAGGAATCGCTAAAAACTACAGAGGCATAACTCTTACTGCTATTGCTAATATATATAATGCCCTTCTTCTTAATCGCATCCGACCCGAAAAAGAGAATATCCTTAGGAAAAACAAAAACGGATTCCACAGAAATAGATCCACAACCTCTCAAATCCTGACTATACGACGAATCATAGAAGGGGTCCGAGAAAAGAATCTAGAGGCAACGCTACTATTCGTAGACTTTTTTAAGACATTTGATTCTATACACAGAGGGAAAATGGTACAAATTCCACTAGCATATGGTCTCCCCAAAGAAACTGTTGCCGCCATAATGATGCTCTACAAAGATACTAAAGCAATGGTACGCTCACCCGACGGCGACACAGATTTCTTTGACATCACCGCTGGGGTCCTGCAGGGAGATACATTAGCACCATATATATTTATAATATGCCTAGACTATGTACTCCGAACATCACTAGATACCATAAAAGAAAACGGTTTCACACTAAGAAAGGCAAGAAGCAGGCGATACCCCGCACAAACTGGCCTCCTTTGCTCTCTCACACGCTTTTCCCGCCAAGAGCTGATACGTACTTGTATATACATATGAAGATACATGCCAGTATGTGAAGATATCTACCAGTATATATATATATATATATATATATATATATATATATATATATATATATATATATAGAGAGAGAGAGAGAGAGAGAGAGAGAAAGAGAGAGAAAGAGATATTGTAATACAAGTACAAGTAACAACCTACTCGAGTTTCCCTATGAGGATCTTCAGGATTAAATCCACTGTATTAATCAAGATATTGATTAATTGCAGTCGATTACACTATCCGCATATAGCCCATTTATTTTTAAATAATAAGAGTAAAAAATATAAAATAAAGATAACTCAAGCACACATTAACAAAACTTCATTTCCCACCACTATAAGTAATTATATATACACATATAGATATATAAATATACATTATTTTTTACTTTTTATTTTCATTTTTAATTTACTTTATATATATATGCACACACACACACACACACACCACACACCACACATATATATATATATATATATATATATATACATATAAATAATGTGACCCTTCAAAAAACAAAAAACAAGTCTGACTTTCAAAAAACAGTCTGTTTTTGGATCACCATATATATATATATATATATAATATATATATATATATTATATATGTGTGTGTGTGTGTGTGTGTGTGTGTGTGTGTGTGTACTATTAGCTTGGATATATGTACAAATTTCCCTCTCTCTCTCTCTCTCTATATATATATATATATATATATACACTCTAACTGCTCCTGCTTTTTAATTTTCCCCCCCTCTCTCTCTGTCTCTCTCTCTGTCTCTGTCTCTGTCTCTGTCTCTCTCTCTCTCTCTCTCTCTCTCTCTCTCCCCTTCTAGTTTATTCGGTTTTCTAAACCTTCTATTGTTTTTTGTTTTTACCGACAGTCAAAATTGAGAATCACTCAATATTTTTTGTCTTTTACGTTTTGTCATCCTTTCTTCAATATATATATATATATATATATATATATATATATATATATATATATATATAATATTATATGTATATATATATGCATATATATATATATAATCACGTGATATTTAATGCTTTCTCTTCTTGTGTTTTATCGATATGAACTTTGACAGTTATCCGTTAATAGGAACATTTCGTGTCAATTCACTAACGGGTAAACCCAGATGTCTTCTCTTAAAATTAGTTTCGACATTACGTGATATCTTAGAAGCAAATGCATTACTAGCTTCTTCTCTTTCCTTTTCTTCGTGGGATGATGTATCTGATTTGTTTTCTTTGTTTTGTCTTGTCTTGTCTTCCGTACTTATTGATAGCAGCTTCTTTTTTCAACATTTTACTTTTCATTTTATGTATTCGAATATTCTTATTTCCAACTATTCCCGCCACTTAGAGGCTGGCAGATCTCGCTTGGATTCGCGCGTTCTCGATATTACAGCTTTCTCCACAGAATTATTACGGATTGCAATAATGTTGTCTAAACAGTTTCAACTCATTTCCCGAGTTCCGATTTTTCTTGATATTCCAATTCTTCTTGACATTTCCCAAGACACTTCCAGGAATGGTGCTACAGCGATAGCCATAATGGTATGCTTTTATTTCACTGACAGCTTAGTAAGATTTATGGGGGTTTTCTTTTATCATTTTCCCATTTACACTCGTTGGAATGGTTTATCCATTATTCTCTCATTGATGGTAGGATCAGCGACTTTGTTTTTATATTCTCTTGGAAAAATACTAGTCTGTATGTTCTTCATGAAAACACGAAGTCAAAATTTTGTACCGCCCTGTCGACTGGAGCAGTAGAAAACGCCGACTTCACCTTTGTAAAATACGTAAGTCGTCGGTGTGGCCTAAAGTCGGTATCAGCAAGACAGCGAGGGGTCTATCCCCTTTTTATTAGCGTTAGACCAAGGATATTGGTTTTGTGTCTGAGATGAAGCACGCTACACCTACCATCAGCTCCGCACTTTACCGCACATATCCCTGTGCTTCTCACACGCTAAGTTGGCGAGGGCCATGATCGACCTAGAAAACTTGTGGTTCCTAGGCGGACACTCTACCGACTGAGCTGAACTGGCTCTTAGGCGTAAAATTCCCCCCCCCCAATGGGGCCAACTGTTGACCGTGGGTGGTGACCGGTGATGATTAAGAACGGAATCCTGGAGACTGAGCAGTCCATAACACACTCCCTTACTCCCTTACTTGGGCAAGACGGGCAGTCGGAGAGGCACATCCTGATCAATCGGCTGTTCACGTGAAACCTTAGCACCTATATGATTGTCCCAACCCTACTGCAATTATGGCAAACACCAGACCCTTTTTTTCATATATGTGCTAGAAGGCGGTTGATGAGAGACTTAGTTTCTTGAGTACAACATCTAGTTGGTTAAGTTTAAATTCTGGAGCTTTGCGGAGTGTAGAGTACCCTTCATCATCATTGCTGTGGTAGTGGTTAGGGTCCCATCCATGGGATAAAAAAATTGATTTTGAATAAAATGTTCAATACCCATCAAGAATTAATAAAATCAAAATTTATTCGGTATAAAATAACCCAACAAGTGCTGACGTGCCGTAAAATCAACAAACCAAACCAACCAACCACAATTTTTCAGTGAGTGTTGATTCCTTTTAGTTAATTTAAAAAAACATTGAAACTGATTCTGCTAATATAGAAGGGTTTTTTTTGGGTCAGTCTTCCCGGATTTTAGATAGGAGACTAAAATTCCAATATCATAGACACAAATGTGTTATGTCTTTACATTCAAATAAAATACGGAGCACAGAATGAAAATGCAAAACCAGGATGTTGAAATTAACTTGTTACGATTTTATCGGCCATCGTTTAGGCTTTAAGAAAGAGCGCTTGTCCAGTGGAAATCCTTGGTAAAGAATCATTTGATTCTCCTTAGTATTATAAGTTACTTCGTCAATGATTGCAAATGGATGTCTGTCAGTATAAGGTATTAAGTAGTCAACTAGCCACGTAGTATGGCTGTTGATTGGCGGAGAAATAAACCACGTGACTCCGTAGGTGGTGAACTGTAGCCCAACTTATATACCAAAATATTCCAACACTAGGTTTTATTTAACACAGGGTAGAAAACGCATCTGCCCTAAAAGTGACTTAATTAGCTCAACCGTCTTGTGCATGCGTCTGTCCGGCACGATCCCAATCCAAAAGTGTCATGGCGAATACTCCATTTCCGGGTTCCCCATCAAACCCCTACTGGTCAAGGCGAGTAACTCTAGATTTCGTTAGGTCTAATCTTAAACAACACGAAAAAATGATCTTTGCAGAAAAAATGAAAACCAAATTAGATATAACGATAACATTTATATAGTTAGATACATGTGTCTTGTGTGTTGTTTTACGACATATGAACCATTTTGGGATCATTTAGGACCGGGTTAGCTCAGTAGATAAAGCGTTCACATAGAAAACGCAAGGTTTCTAGCTCGATACCGCCCCTCGCCAACTTAGCGTATGAGTAGCACAGGGATCGGTGCGGTAAAGTTAAGAAGCTGATGGTGGGTGTGGCGCTCCACCTCAGATGCAAAAACAATCTCCTTGGTCTAGCGCTTGTGAAAAGGGGATAGACTCCCTCGCTGATTGGTTCATACCGACATTAGGCCGCCCCGACGACTTTACTTTTAAAAAATACTTTTTACATATTACAATAGAATGTCCTTTGTTGTACTCAGAAAGGCTCAGTTGTTTTGCTTTACGGCATATCAACCATTTTGGGGTCATTTAATACTAAAACAAGTTCTACCAAGATGAGAGAGTCTAGTCAACCTTACTATTTATCCTAGCTGGAGGAAAATAGCAATAATAGAATCACGCTTTTCCCAAGTGAAACATAACCAGACGCGTCCAGAAATTGAACCTCGCACTCCAAGTCCATTTCTTATCATTACGTCTTTCACCTCTCTCTGGGCTTGATTGGTCAATTCGATAGAGTTTCAACCTATCATAGAATTTCTTTGGTTTCTTCTTTTTTTATTCATTGTTCATAAAATGATTCTGATCTGTTCATCTATCATTGGAGTGTATCGTCAAATTCCACTCATTTGAATAATTCAAATAATATTTCTTTTTCAAGCGTCAGATCAAATTGGTTTTGATTGGCTGGGAAGGTCAGCCTCGATGTCAATGTCCTGTAATATCGGATTACACCAGGAAAAAATTATATATTTTTTTCTTGCTACCCAGACAAATAATGTTGTATTAGACAATATCGAACACTCCTAATTCCGAATTTTTGCTTAGAATTGTCTGGTTATATATAAAGATTATATTACTATATAACATACGTTGGAGATGCATCGTGTATGATTACACTGGCCTGCGATGTTTTCAAGTTCAAATATATGATAGCTGATTTTAAGGCATTTTTTTAAACGCGGAATCCAAAAATCATACAAATTTTTTCTAATCAGATCAAATTCTTAAGATACAAACTCCATACCGTTTCATATATTCCAATTATGAGTTTGTATCTTAGAAATTTTATCTGATTATTATTTGTGACAACTAGAGTTCACAGGATTTTGAATAAGTGTTATTATCATGTACAACCTTTTGGAATTATTTAAGTACATCTTAAAAACTAGACCGACCAAACACAATGATTGGTATTTTTAGTTCAGATAAAATCTCGATTATGTATCACTTAGTAAAACTTTGACCTTTGGAAAAATGTTTTAAGACAGGCAGGTGTCATAGAAAGTTCAAATACTGGACGAGGCTATTTGTATTTCACATAGCGATAATACTCCCAGAAAGTGAATGATTTCAAATATCCTCCCTCTAACTATGGGTAAATTGTAGGATGAAGTGTTATCTTTAATCTTACTTAGGCAACCAGTCTAGGAGTAGGAAAACTATGAATCCAAACCTATTAAAATCCGCTTCAGAAATTGACCAAGTGTAGCATGGTACGCGTGCAGAAGAGTTGCAATCTCTCTCTCTCTCTCTCTCTCTCTCTCTCTCTCTATATATATATATATATATATATATATATATATATATATATATATATATATATATATAGATCGAGTTGTTGATTGACTGGATTTAATCCACGGGCCCACGCCGAGCCTATAAGTTTAAGTGGCGGTTGCGAGCACAACTTATATACCAAAAACCCCAACAAGGTTCCAAGTAGTGTTGTAGGGCATGGATTAATAATCCATCAGGATTCCCTCCTCAAGCATCAAAGATCGCCGCTCACGACTAGCAGGTGGACCCATTGAGAGAGATGGTCTTATCCCTCTGCAGAGGCACAGTTTGCATATTCTACATCCCCACTTACAGGGCGGATAGTGTAATGGATAAACATTGCTACATTGTAGTGAGCGAGTTCGAACACCAGTTCCGCTATGACGTTTACTTTCGGACTAATACCTTTGGGAAGGGTATGAAACCCTCATCCCAATTCAGTCTCCACTGACAGGGAAGTCAACAGCAGAATCGCGAGAGCGGCGGCAGTAATGGCCAAACTACACGTCTACAAAGCATGCGTTCTCAGTACTCTCCTCTACAGTAACGAAGCCTGGATCACATACTCATGCCACGAGAAAAAAACTGGACAATGTCCACCTCAGATGACTACGCCGCATTCTACGCATACGCTGGCAGAACAAAGTAACCAACACAGACATACTGGAACGAGCAAACATGAACAGCATGTCCGCGATCATCTGCGAGAGACGCCTGCGCTGGATTGGTCACGTCAGGAGGATGGACGAAGGCCGCCTCCCCAAAGACCTACTGTATGGCGAATTCACTTTCGGACTAATACCTTTGGGAAGATATGAAACTTCATCTCTACCAGCTATGGGTTATATAGTACCACGGTTGTTCTTCTACCATGATTATATTAAATAACCGACGAATGTTGATATGCCATTAAACAAAATAACCCCCCCCAAAAAAAAAAAAACAACAACAACACACGTAAACACACACACACCTACATGCACTTTAGAGAAATATAAAGCCAGTGTCATTGTTTATGAAAATATTGATTCATAAAATATTCACGGCTTCAGCTGGGAATGTCATAATGGTGTTTATTTAAATAAAAAAATATTGCGTGTTTTAAAATTGGACTTGTTTGAAAACTGAGTCATTTAGTTTTGACAACTGAAATCTTTTTTAAGTTAATCTATAATTTCGCTTGTACTTTTACAAGGAATTGTAATTAAGTGATATCGGTGGATTATATCATTCGCTGTGATTGGCAGATAACATTGGATTATAAAAAATGGCGCGAAATAGAATTAGGAAGGTAACAACTGATCATACCTCTTTTTTTTTTAGATGAGGCTTGATAATAGTATTATTTGGATTATTGGACTATTTTCCTCATCTTTATTGTTATCTGTACAACGTTTCGGCCGATGTGCCTACTGCGTTCCTCATGTATTTCTTGTCGGACTAGGGAGCCTTGTTTTCGAACTCTGGAACCTTCTTGTCGTAATTGGGTGCCATTACGGAACTTTGAACGTAACCCTTTTTTCAATCCACGGAGGTATCCTGTTCTTATGTCGCCCTGAATATATATATATATATATATATATATATATATATATATATATATATACGATCACGGTCAGAAAGAAGGGATGTCTCTGTCCTGAAAATTCACCACTACGTCTAAATAAAAGAAACTAAAAAAAACACAGAGTGTTCTGATATTTATTCCTTGACTAACATATTATGATAACAGATTAGCATAATATAGTACGTTAATGCTTCACACCTATGCCCACACCTGGTATATGTATTTCCAATAACGGATACAGATACAAATACATCTCAAATATATATACGCACTAAAAGCATACGGAGACGCAAAATATACAACATGCATATATATATATATATAGAGAGAGAGAGAGAGAAGAGATAGAGAGAGAGAGAGAGAGAGAGAGAGAGAGAGAGAGAGAGAGAGAGAGAGAGAGAGAGAGAGAGAGAGAGAGAGAGAGAGAGGGGGGCTTTTAAAGCATTTTTTCATTCAAACAAAGTTTATTGAATACAAAATAATCCGACTTGTTTTGTGTCATTTTTTTTTCTTTTCAATCTTTCTAGTAATTTTCTTCATATTATCATCTCACAAAGAATTTATAAATAATACCCTGTTTAAATACCATTGATAATGATTCAAACGAGAACCGAAAGTACTCGAAATAATAACTCTTCTGGATTTTTTATAAACTATTAGTTAACATTTACAGTAAATGAATTTTTTTATTATGATCTAAATAAATCTTGAAAAAATGGGAAGAGACGTAGATATTTCTTCAGAGACATTGCATTTTCTCAACTTTACATGTGTTATGCCCTTAAAAGGATACAATCAGCCAAGATTGTAGTCGAGATAGAAGGACCAGTCAACACGTTTGTAGATTTAAGATAGAGGGTTTTACTGCTGAGAGATACAATAAAATAGGCAAGGAATAGTGAGGTACTAATCCTCGAAGCCAGCCCTGTATAATGCCATGATAATTATATATATAGTCAGAATACATGTGAGCAGATTTATAATCAATAGTAATGATATTATGGATGATTTGAACTCATAACTTAAAGTTTCATGGTTATGCAATCCTCAGATGATGTTGACTCAGCTGAGGATTGCATAACCATGAAACTTTAAGTTATGAGTCCAAATCATCCATAATACCATTACTATTGATTATAGATAGATAGATAGAATAAAATATTAGATATCATGGATTTAATATACTAAATATTTTAAAAACGCGTTTATATAAACGTGAAGCGTGTTCACGCGATGGAATGAGATATTGCGAATATTTTAAAATATTTACAACAACATGCATCAGTATGATATCCGGTTGTACAAATCTAATTCATTCATGTTTATCATGTTATTATCATAATCAATTTGTGACGAGAGCACTGATTCTTTAACTTAATCCCGACATTCTCTTTATTATTAACGTATTTATCTTTATCAATTATCAACTTCCGAGGCTGAGAGGAGGATGCATTTGTTGTATACTCTTCTTTTTACTTTCTTACTTCTATTTTTCTTCTGTTCATCTTTTCTATCTTACGTTCTTCTTCTAGCGTCTGGACTTCGTCTTGGGGACTTCGTGTCTGGTCTTCCATTGGGGATTTCTCTTTATCAGAAGCCCTGTGTCATTGGTAGTTTTTAGATAATAACACAAGACTTCGATTTACTTAGAACATATTTTATTTCGAAATCACCACCAGACTACCTTCGCAGATTGAGTCGGCAGCGTGCATAACACGACCCACCACCATCGTGGTTTTAGCCGATCTGCCTGCCTAAAATCTCTTTTTAATCTAAACCGGAAGAGGGTCTTCTCCGCCGATTCTCACGGTATCCACCGGAAGGAGGATCAGGACTGAGGTCAAGCCTTGTCATTCAATCCTTCAAGGCCGCCGGCTGAACTTATAACAGCCATTTTGGTTTCTACACTACTGTACATAAGTATTACGAATCTAATAATTATGTAACACATTAGCCGGCGGTACTAAAAGCAAGTAGCTCTGGCCAATGGGATGCCACCGCTCAACCTTGGCATGGCCAAAGAATCTCTTATAAACCAACACTGACAAAAAATGCCAGACTTAAAAAGTGATGCCACATAATGAAGTAGCAGGATATTGCTGGGATGCAAGCCCTAAATTTAACATTTTGGACTGGGTCTCTGTGTGAACCAGTATAATGTTGAAAGACCTGAAACTGGTAATGAACACAGGGAAATATTACTGACGATGCATCCCAACGCATCTTGTAGATGTATTTTCCAAATAATCTCGACATTCTGCCATCGCTCAGATGATGAATACAGTTATTTACTAAGCGTGGCTTAGATGTGGCCACCTTGATGAAAAGCACGTGAACTATGGTTTATCTGAGATAATGTAGAAACCGATGCTAATTGCTGCTTGCTCCAGGACATGCAGCAGAGATTCGGATTGAACAGGTGCAAGATCATCTGCATCATTAATAGTTTCCACGAATCGACGACATGTGGCGCCACCTTTAGGCAAATATTGTGAACAATGAGGTCACACCACTCTGTCACGGGATCGCCATTTTGTAGTTTTGCTAAGTGCTCCAAAACGACTTTCTGGCTACTGCAGACTTTAGACTTGGAGAAAATATTCTCCTGGTAAGTGACCCGTGCTCGTTTCAACAGAACCTTGATAAACACGTGAATATTTCCAATTGGTCTAATCTCTTAAATTCGACATGTGTGTTTATTTCTGGAAAATGTAGCAAGACCAACTTTTATTCTACATTGCTTTGCTTATAACACACCCCTCTCATCCGATCATGTCTTATTATTATTATTATTATTATTATTATTATTATTATTATTATTTTTGATTTTAATTCTTGGCTTCTAGTGTTTATCATGTTTAAGCAACACCTACACAATATATTTTTATAGTATTATGGCTAGTTTGTCATTTTAAATATAAAACTGCCTTTTCAATATTATTATTCGTAGAGTGTTTGCAGATATTTAGCTTATGTTAATAAACAGCCCCATTCTTTTTTTGCCAACAACACATTTATTCGTTCGGTGTGATTTTAATCTTTTTTTAAGTACTAATATCATTTAATATTAAACAAGTTTTTTTTTACTAATTTTATTAGAATATTTACTATACTAATCTTCTGCAATCTGTCTAAACAACCTCGTCATCTATAAATTTTCAGTCTAGAACTCCCACCTTTTTCTTTCCCCCTTGTTTTTTTTTTAAATACACCCATATATTTATTATGAAACCATTTTTTTCTTTCTCATCAGATCTTACGTAGAAATATTCTTTCATTAAATCTTACGTAGAAACTTTCAAAAAAAATTTAACGAATTGATAATTACAATTTCATTATAAGTAGAGTATTTCAGTGAATGCGAGAGACATCGGTGGCCAAGAATTAATTGTCTAGCCCTGTTGGCCTGCTGACCGGTAGATTAAAATCATAAGTGAATAGGGATGGGGCTGGGGTTAGCTTTCACTTAGTTTAATCTATCTATGGCGAAGATCATGAAACAGATTACTCGACCGATTTCCACCGCGAAAAGAGGTCAATATTTTCTGGACGACCCATTACTGTGTCTTTGTGTCAGTCCCAGATCAGATAAAATGATGTTTCTTGAACGCCTCCTGTAATGCCCTGTTTATCAAGTTCATCTAAAAAATCATCAGCTATTTAAGTGAGAACCAAACCTAACAACTAAACCTGACAAAACTGTGCACTTCTAGCGGAAGCAAGGCTCTTTGTTTTTTGCGGATTTGAGCTCTCTAGTGACTGTAATATATATAAGTAAAGTCGTTGGGGCTGCCTAAAATCGGTATCAGCCAGTCAGCGAGGGAGTCTATCCCCTTTTCAATAGCGCTAGACCAAGGAGATTGTTTTGTTGTGGAGCGCCGCATCAGCTCCTTACTTTACCACACAGATCCCTATGCTACTCATACGCTGAGTTGGCGAGGAACGGTATCGAACTAGGAACCTTGTGGTTTCTAGCCGAACGCTCTACCGATTAATATAATATATATACCTATGTATATTAACTTTAAATATCAAACATTTTACCCAAATGATACTTTGTATACTTAAATATTTTATAATTTTCTCTTATTATTATTTCCTATTATATTTAAAATAATAATAAATGAAGTACATGTGTACATAAACAAACAACTGGCCAAAACAGGTGTTGGTAACTCAAATTAAATCAATTTTATCCTTTTCAAAACTTTCTTTCCTATGTATTTATCCTTTCAACATATTGTCGGATTCATTTCCATTTTCAACTTACATACCTATGTATATATTTATCAGTTAAATTTCTTCTCCTCACAGTAGTTGCGAGGGGTTAAAGAATTCGCTCCCGGCTAGAATTAGTTGCAAAAATCTAGCCACCCTGAGGAGACGTGATACTTTTTAACACACCCATATATTATATATATATATATAATATATATATATATATGTCTTCTTACTGTTTAAATCCTCCCCTTTTCATATATTATATTATATATATATATATATATATACTATATAATATATTATATATAGATATACTAGCCAAAGTGCACGGTGCATGACGGACTAAAAAAAATTAGGAACACCAGAGGAGTGTTTGCAGACATATTTACATCCAAAGGTAAATAGTTATGGAAATTTTCGTGAAAATCGGACATGAATTGATTTTCATAGAATTTGTAAAAAAAATCCTCTTGTCTCGCTAACTTATTTTTTTTTTCGAATGGAATGTTTTTTTCAAAATAATATTAATTTTACTGCAAGTTCCCATTGGTTAGATATAGGGGGGTTATTCAAAGGGAAAATTGTGGTACCTAATATTTGTCGAACGACCATTTATCTTATTAGTAAAAAAGAAAAAAAGAAAAAAAAAGGGAAGTGATGACTCAATTAAAAAAAAATCTGACTATTTATTATTATTAGAATATATTCTTTATAAATAACACATTTTTTTATTCAAGTTACATACATTTTGAATCATGTTAATTTTATGTTTGTGTAGTGTTTAACACTAAACTTCATATAAGTTATTCAATTACCTCGTATTTTTACTTTTTAAAATTTTGTTATGTTATTATTGTTATACATTTACTTGTATTGTTTAAAAACAACTTTTATATAGAGAGATGTTTGTTTCAGCATAAAACATTGTAACAATTACAGTACATTTATTTCACATTTAAATTTTAAGCTAAGTGTTACTAAAAAAAATTAAAGATAAATAAACTTTCGACAACTATATGTATGTATTTATTTAGATATTTCTTTATTCTTTTACTTTTGACAAACAGTAAAAGAATTTCGTAAATAAGTAAACAGTGTTTGTTTACTTATTTACGAAATGTAAGTTAAGTTTCTCCAAATAAGTTATAATTTAACTACCTCGTATTTTTAACTCATGTCTAGATTTAGTAAAAGGCCTTTTTTCTAAAACTCTTTGTACATACAAACAAATTATAATACTGATATTTTGTTTTTAGTCCGGTCATGGGACCGTGTACTTTTGCAAGTAAGTTATATAACTTAACTACCTCGTTTTTAACTCATGTCTAGATTTTAAAAATAGGCTTTTTCTTTCTACAAACACTATTTGTGACATACGCAGAAAAAATAAAATACTGATTAAATACGTACTTTTTGCTAAATAAATAAAAACCAAGTTATGGGTGTATATTAATCGTAAATTAAATGTTTCCGTTTATTATTGTTATGTACTTCGCTGTAAAAAATAATTCAATCGATAAAAACACCATACAAATTACATATTTAGAAAGATTATTTTCTTTTCTTTCCAGCCATATGAATTCTTTAAAGATTGGATCCAGAATAGGCCGATAAATTCCGAGCAAAACAGCTTAGACTGCAAAGTTTAATCACTAAAATTAAACTTCATTTGCTGTGTATCGCTGTAACAAAAAGTCAGGCTGGGCGACAAATTTTACTATCAGGCAGGGTGCTAGGTATACGGAGCAGTTTCGCAAATTGGTGATGTTGGCTTAATTAATTAATTATATCCCTTAATTAGTAAAAAACTAATAACCAAAATTTGGCGTGTTCTTAGTTAAAAGTATTTTAATCTATATTGCAAGATTTCAAATCTGAGTGAATCCTCTTTTTGAGTTTATAGGTCGACACGTACATACCAAAAACCTTTCTTATTACACACACACACACACACATAAACACACACACAGATATAATATATATACACAATATATATATATATATATATATATATTATATATATATATAAGATTCGAGAGTTTGGCTCCAGGAACTAGATAATTATCATGCGTGAATACGCTGTTTACACTTTCTCTTTAATCTTATACACCCCATTCATAAAACAATTGTGACTTCTGGCAAAGGTTTAATAATCCTATCTTTTTTTTATTCTTCGCTATCAATGAACTAGCCAAATCCAGCGTTTTCTTATCGAAAAAAATACTTTATACTACTTAGGTGCCCGTAATATTAGTTTGTGGTTAACATCACTTTTTAAAAACTTAATAAACGTCGAAACTATTAGTAACGCTATAGATTTGGCGACCGGGTTGGTTTTATCATTGGATGCTTTGGTAAGCATCTC